>PVKE010020156.1:0-27751 GCA_004027555.1 Craseonycteris thonglongyai
GACCCCGGCCCAGTTCCTGCCCTGTGCAGCCCCACTCCCACCTGTGGAATGAAACTATGTGTAAAAACCATGATGTGCAGCTATAGAGACTATTCTGGGCCCTCCCCCTTCTCTCTGTCTCTGTATCTCTCTCTCTGTCAAAAACAGTAAAAATAAATCCTTAAAAAATAATAATACATACAAATGTAGGGAGGGGGAATCAAATATATGGTGATGAAAAGAGAGCTGATTCTGGGTGATGAGCATATAAATCGATGTATAGAAAATGTAATGTAGAATTGTACACCTGGAAACAATGTAATTGTTATCAATCAATGTCACCCCAATAAATTCAACAACTAAAAAAAAAAATACATAGAAATGAATGACAATGAAAACACAACATATCACAATTACTGGGATGGAGCAAAAATAGTAATAAGAGGGAAATTTATATCACTACAGGTCTATCTCAAAAAACAAGAAAAATCACAAGTAAACAACCTAATAGCACATCTTAAAGAACAAGGAAAAGAAGAACAAAAAGCACTTGAAGTCAGCAGAAGAAAAGAAATAATAAAAATTAAAGAACTAAATGAAAAAGAGAATAGAAAAATAATAGAAAAAAATTAATACAAAGAGCTAGTTCTTTGAAAAAAATAATAAAATTGACAAACCCCTGTGTAGGCTCACCAAGGGAAAAAGAGAAAAAACACACATAATCCAAAGTAGAAATGGAAGAGGGGTATCACAACTGATATCACAGAAATACAAAAGATCACACAAGAATACTATGAAGGACTATATAATACTAAATTTTGCAACCTAGAAGAAATGGACAAGTTTTTAAAAATATATAGTCTACCTAGATTGAATCTCAAGGAGAACTGGATAATCTAAACAGACCAATCAACAGTAAGGAAATAGAAATAATCATCCAAAATCTCTCCAAAAGGAAGAATCCAGGACCAGATGGTCTCACTAACAAGTTTTACCAGGTATTCAAATAGGAACGAACACCTATCCTCCCCAAACTCTTTCAAAAAACTGAATAAGAGGCAAAAATTCTCAACTCATTCTAGAAGACCAGCATTACCCTAATATAAAGCCTGGTAAGGACATAACAAAAAAAGAAAATTATAGACCAATATTTCTGATAAACACTGATGCAAAAATCCTAAACAAAATATTAGCAAATAGAATACAACAATGCATTAAAAAGATTATACATCATGAACAAGTGGAACTCATCCCAGGGGTAGAAGGATGGCACAACATATGCAAATCGATTAATGTGATATACCACATAAACAAAATAAAGGATAAAAACCATACGTTTATACCAATTGATGCAGAAAAAGCATTTGACAAAATACAACATCAATTTATGATCAAAACACTTAATGAAATGGGTATAGAAGAAACGTACCTCAACATAATAAAGGCCATATGTGGCAAACTCTCAGCAAATATCACGCTGAATTAAAAAAAAAAAATGAAACATTTTCTTTCAAAATCAGGAACAAGACAGGGATGTCCCCTGTTACCAATGCTATTCAACCTGGTGCTGGAAGTTCTAGCCAAGGCCACCAGGCAAGAGAAAGACATACAAGGCATTCCAACCGGGAGTAAGTGTCACTTTTTGCACATGACATTATCCTTTATATAGGAAACCCTAAAGACTCCACCAGAAAACTATTAGAAATAATAAATGAATACAGTAAGTTGCAGGATTCAAAATCAATCTACAAAAATCCATAGCATTTTTATATACAAACAACAAAACTTCAGAAAAAGAAATTAGAAAAACGATACCTTTGCAATCAGACAAAAGAATAAAATATTTACAAATAAACTTAACAAAGAATATGAAGGACTTATACACAGAAAACTATGACACTATTAAAAAAAATAAAGAAGTTACAAAGATATTCCATGTTCATGGATTGGAAGAATCAATATAGTTAAAATGGCCATACTATACAAAGCAATATACAGATTTAATGCAATTCCCATCAAATTCCCACAGACATTCTTTCAAGAAATAAATTTTTAAAAACCATTAGATACATATGGAACTACAAAAGACCTCAAATCACCAAAGCAATCCCACAAAAAAAGAGTAAGGCTGGAGGCATCACGCTCCCTGACTTCAGTCTATACTACAAAGTGTCAATAATCAAAAACAGCTTGGTATTGGCAGAAAAATACACTTACAGACCAATGGAACACAATTGAAAAACTAGAAGTAAACCCACAAATATATGGACAGATAATTTTTGACAAAGGAGCAAAAATATATAGAATGAAGAAACAAAAACCTTTTCAGTAAATGATGCTGGGAAAATTAAAAAATCACATGCAAAAGAATGATTGTGGATTGTGAACTGTCACCATACACCACAATTAGCTCAAAGTGGATTAAAGACCTAAACATGAGACCCGAAACAAAAAAGTGCATAGAAGAAAGGATCAATACTAAACTTATAGACCTTGGGCTCAGAAAGCACTTTATGAACTTGACTCCAAAGGCAAGGGAAATAAAAGCAAAAATAAATGAATGTGAGTATATCAAACTAAAAGGCTTCTGCACAGCAAAGGACACCACCAACAAAGTAAAAAGGAAACCAACTGAATGGGAGAAAATATTTGCAAACAATGCCTCTGATAAGGGACTGGTATCTAAAATATATAAAGAACTCACACAACTCAACAACAAAAAAACCCCAAATGATCCAAGTAAAAAAGAAGCATAAGACCTAAACAGACACTTCTCCCCCGAAGACATATAAACAGCCAACAGATATATGAAAAAATGCTCAACATCACTAGCAATTAGGGAAATGCAAATAAAAACCACAATGAGATACCTACCACCTCACACCTCTTAGAATGGCTATAATCAACAAGACAAGGAATAACAAGTGCTGGAGAGACTGTAGAGAAAAAAAGAACCTTCATACACTGCTGGTGGGAATGGAAATTGGTACAACCACTATGGAAGGCAGTGTGGAGATTCATCAAAACATTAGGAATGGAATTGCCATATGATTCAGCAATCCCTCTTCTGGGTATCTATCCAAAAAACTTGAAAACCTTAATTTGCAAAGATATATGTACCCCATTGTTTATCGTAGCACTGTTCATGGTGGCTTAGTCAAGGAAACAACCAGTGTCCTCTGATAGATGACTGGATAAAGAAGTTGTGGTACATTTACACAATGGAACACTACTCAGCGATAAGAAAAGATGAAATACAGCAGTTTGTGACAACATGTATGGACCTTGAAACCATCATATTAAGCGAAATAAGTCAGGCTAAAAAAATGAAGAAACATATGACTTCACTTATAGGTGGAATATAAAACTGAAAGTAACAAAGAAACAAAAATTCATGGACACAGTCAATAGTTTAGTGGTCACCTGACAGTAAAGGGAAAGGTGGGTGGAAGAGTAGGGGGGAGTGTGGGGGACGAGGGAGGGGGCATCAAATGTATGGTGATGAAAAGAGAGCTGATTCTGGGTGGCACACAATGTATGGACAATGTAATAAAGAATTGTACACCTGGAACCTATGGAATTGTTACCAACCAATGTCTCCCCCATAAATTAAACAATTATGAAAAAAAATGGTAGACCTGTTTTTACCATGTCAAATTAAGGTACAAATAACAGCCATTCGAAATGCCAGGATAGCTCAACAGGTTGAGTGAGCACTTGTCCTGCAACTGCAAGGTCCGAGGATCAAATCCCAGCCCTGGCCCGTACAAACCCATATGCTGAACTGTGGCACAACTGGTAACCACCCGGATGGTGGCAAAGGTTCCTGCCTCCCATATGGGAGGCCCTCAGTCTAGTTCCACCCTGTGTGGCCTCACATCCATACACCTGTGTGACATCAAACTATGTCAAAACTAATGACATACAACTATGGAGACTACTCTGGGCCCTCCCCACCTTCTTTCTCTCTCTCTCTCACCTTCTCTCAAAAACAATAAAATAAATCTTAAAAAAAATTTAAAAAGCCATTCATTGCTGCTAACTCATCCTGAAGTGTTTGAAATGCAACCAGGAATCTCAAAGGGAAAATGAGACAGAGCTGACTACACACTTCTCAGTGTTGCTGAGAAATGTTAATTTCAGAAATTTGCAAAGAGGTTAATTTAACTGATTCTATAAGAGATGAGGAAAAAAATAGAAGCCTTTCATTTTAAAGAGAATCAAAACAAAAACATACATAAAAAACAAAAACAGGGATGCTGGGATAGCTCAGTGGTTAAGTGCTTGCCTCACAATCATGAGGTCCAGGGTTCATACCTGGCCCTGGTCCATGTAAGTCCATATGCTGAATTTCAGTGCAAATGGTAACCACCAGGATGGCACAGCAGTGAAGGTTCTTGCCTCTCTTGCAGGAGGACCCCAGTTGAGTTCAACTATGTACTAGGCCCTCCTCTCTTTTCTCGCTCTCTCTCTCTCACCTTCTCTTAAATAAAATAAATCTTTAAAAAAAGACAAAAAGAAAAAGAATCAAATCAGTGTATCATCACTAACAATATTCACAAAGATCAAGTAATAACATGAAAAATAAAATGTGTTGTCAAAGCAAAATATAAATCTATAGCGATAGATATAAATGAATACACCAATGTGTGTGTGTGTGTGTGTGTGTGTGTGTGTTTAGTATTTAATCAATGCTTTCAAAACCTGGAAGAATATACATACAAAGGACTATTATTCTGCCTTAAAGAGGAACAAAATTCTGACACATACTACAACATGGATGAACCTTGAGAGATATTATCCTAAGTAATATAAGCCAGTCACAAAATGACAAACGTTGTATGATTCCATTAGGTTAGTACAAACATAATTGCGGGTTTGGCACTGTTGAAATTTGTCATTTGATATTGAAATATATTTTTAAATAAATGTGGTTATGTTAAACATCACTTTAATGCACATTTCTCACTTTATGTTTTTTTGTTAATGACTTATTACTTGCTGTTTATTTCATATTTATTTTAAACTATGGAAATTATGTTAGACAGAAAGAAGATTTGAGCAATTTTCTTATTCAACTTCAAAATGGGTCCTGAAGCAGCCAAGACAGCTTCCAACATCAACAACACATTTGGCCCAGGAACTGCTAAGGAACATAGAGTGCAGTGGCTGTTCAAGAAGTTTTGCAAAAGAGACAAGAGCCTTGATGATGAGGAGCATAGTGTCTGGCCATTGGAAGTTGACAACAACCAACTGAGAACAATCAATCATCAGAGCTGATCCTCTTACAACTACACAAGAAGCTGCCCAAGAACTCAATGTCAACCATTCTATGGTCATTCGGCATTTGAAGCAAATTGAAAAGGTGAAAGAACTCCGTAAGTGGGTGCCTAAAGAGCTGACCAAAAAATCAAAAATATCATTGTTTTTAAGTGTTGTCTTCTCTTTTTCTACACAACAATGAACCATTTCTCTAATGGATTGTGACACGCACCAAAAACTGGATTTTTCTGGTCAACCGGCAATGACCAGCTGAGTGGTTGGACTGAGAAGCTCCAAAACACTTCTCAAAGCCAAACTTGCACCAAAAAAGGGTCCTGGTCACTGTTAAGTGATCTGCTGCCTGTCTGATCCACTACAGCTTTCTGAATCCCAGTGAAACCACTCCACCTGAGAAGTGTGCTCAGCAAATCAATGAGATGCACCAAAAACTGCAATGCCTGCAGCCGGCATTGGTCAACAGTAAGGACCCAATTCTTCTCCACGACAACGCCTGACCACACATCACACAAAAGTTGAAAGAATTGGGCTACAAAGTTTTGCCTCATCCAACCGACTACAAGTTCTTCAAGAGTCTTGACAGCTTTTTGCAGGGAAAACACTTCCACAACCAGAAGGATGCAGAAAATGCTTCCCAAGAGTTCACTGAATCCCAAACCACGAATTTTTACACTACAGAAATATACCAACTTATTTCTCATTGGCAAACATGTATTGTTTGTAATGGTTCCTATTTTGATTAATAAAGATATATTTGAGCCTAGTTATAATTATTTAAAATTCATGGTCTGAAACTGTGATTACTTTTGCACCAACCTAATGCTTATATAAGGTATCTAGGGTAATCAAATTCATAGGGATATAAAATAGAATAGTGGCTTCCAGGGACTGTGGGATGGGGAATGGGAATTTAGTATTTAATGGGCACAGTTTCAGTCAGGGAGATGAAAAAGTTCTGGAGCTGGATGGTGGTAATGGGTACACAGCACTGTAAATATACTTAATGCCACTGAACTAAACACTTAAAAATGGTTCCAAAGTAAATTTTGCATTATGTACATTTTATCACTGTTAATTAAAAAAAAAAAAAACTTGAAGAAAAATACCAGAAAATAATAGTCGTTGTTGGTGGGATTTGAGGGTGTTTGGAAGACCAGACCAACCAAATGCACCTAATTTGTTGCTGTGATGTACCTCCATTTATTCTTACCATCTCTCTGAGGAACAATAAAAGTACGGTGAACACCAAAAAAGAAGCCCAGTGGTCTGCACTCTGCTCCTGCTGGCAGTCTATGGTTTCTTCTCAGGTAGTACAGAAAGCATGTCTTCACAGTTACTCAGACATAAACCTCAAAATACAAACAGTCCCTGCCCTCCTACCCCAAGTTAAGACTTCATATAATCATTTCCTACAGGAATAGCAAAAAGAAACAACTTTATGGCAAGCTACGTACTCTCTGAACATTTTAGGAGCCCTCAAATTCCCTCCAGCAGCCTATGAATCGACAAAATGAGGAAGAAAATTAACTAAGAACCAACTATGTTCCAGGCACTGCACAGGGTGATCTGCACGTATCAGTCTTCACAATGACATGAGAAAATAAAGTATTACCATCCCTATGGCAGAGACAGACATGAAAACTAAGGTGAAAAAAGATGTTGTATCCTGTTTCAGGTCATATTCCTAATAAGTATGCTAAGAAACAAAACTCCATACCCTTCTTTGGGGAGAAATGATCATCTTTAGGATGAGATATGAAAGATAATGCATATGCTAGATATGAGATATGATGAGATAACATAGACTAAAGACTTTACAACAGTGCCTGACAATCAAAACTCAATAATGCTAACCACTAGTAGTACTAACAGGAATATTATTGTAGTTTCCTCATGGTAACTCTCACAAGTAGATATGATGAGCACAAATTTTACTTATTATAAATCTGAAGCTCACACAGGTTAAAGAAGTTGCCTAAGGTCACTCAACTAATAAAACAGTGAAACTAGAATTCAAGCCTGGGCCAGTGGGATTTCAGAGAAAGGCAAGATGACAAAGCACATAATGCAATACACAGGTGATGTAATGTAGATTTGTCCATCTAGAAACTATCTAATTGTTACCAATCAATGTCACCCCAATAAATTTAACAATTAAAAATAAATAAATAAAATAAAATATATGACTAAGAACAAAATAAATAAATAAATAAATGGGTGAATTTGAAAAAAAAAAAGATGACAAAGCACCAAACAGGGAAAATGAAAAAAGAGGCCTCTTGCTAGTCCTTCCCTCCAGTAGTGGCACCTACTCAGGACCACTGCCTTTTAGTGGCTAACAGGAAGCAGGCCAAGAGCCAAAGCAGGAACTGTCAGCAGCTCTCTGCAGGCAGCAGAATTGGTGGGAGCCCTCTGGCCTCTCTGGGCAAGGACAACAGCACTAAACCAAACTTAGAAGAGAGTGGTTGATGGTATCTGCACAGTCCTACGAGTAAGGCAGGGCTCTGTCTCCAGGAACCCATTCTATAATCACACACACAAAAGTAATACAATATAACAAAGTTCTTTCAATACTGTTTGAAATAGCACAGGGTCACTCTGAAGAGTGGGATAGAATACCCGCCCGAGCCCATGCAAACCTATATGCTAAACTGTGGTCCCCAGTTCAGTTCCCACCTCATGTGGCCCCATGTCCACTTGTATGGCATGAATCTATGTCACAGTTAATGATGTATAGCTATGGAGACTGATCTGGGCCCTCCTCACCGGGCCCTCCCCCTTCTCTCTTTCTCTCTCTCTCCCTCTCACCCTCTCTCAAACAGTAAAATAAACCTTTAAAAAAAGAATGAGGTAAAGCTATTACAAATTGAAATAGACTAATCTCCAAAATATATTCATAAATGGAAATTGATATGTGGGAGGAAGGCAAATTAGGAGATAGCACAGAGACTGGGCAAAGACATATTTTTCACTGTGTACCTTTTAGTATTGTTTGAATTTTCTACCATTACGTAATCAAAAACATAATACTTTTTTAAAAATCCATGATCAGTCACTTTCCTATTGTATAGTTTTAGGTAGCTACTTAACCTCTCTGAGTCACCATTTTTTCATTTATTTAAAAAACAAACAAAAAAAACCTTTCCTCCCAGAATTCTTAAGAGGGATTAAATGAGATACCATGTAATAACAGGTATTCAAACACACAGCTTTATTATTGTTAGATGCCATCCATAAACTTCATCTGGGTACTTTCTTCCATTAACAAGGTGAATAGATAGATAGATAGATAGATAAATAGATAGATATTTAACAATATTAATCCTGAATAGCTCATATTTTATTTATTATTCCTCAAGACATTTCTGAAGTTAAAGAAACCCAGCCTCAGAGCACTAAAGAGTCCCAAATCAGTTCATTTGGGTCATCTGCCAGGATCAGACATGCCAGAAGAGAAGTTCTTCCCCAACAAGAAAAACTTTTCAAAGGAGAGACACTTCAAAACTCCTATCACAATCTCCACTAGCCACTGCCAAGTTCTACTTCCATTTCCTACAAAGGCTTCTTTTCTGTTTGGTGTCGTTTGTTTGTTTGTTTGTTTTTCTTCTCCTTTTTTCCTAAATCTGGAATAAGGATGAAGGTTGGCTGTATCTCTTGAGAACTAAGGACCATGGCTGAAAACACACTAAAAATGCACAGAAGGCCCACCCATTTGCCAAGCATTTGTGATCTGCTCAAAAGAATGCCGGCACAGGCTATAGGTATTGACGGTAAACAGACAAATTCAGAATGCTCTCCACACACAGAAAAAGATTTGGAAATGGAAACAATGCAAGTTATTCTTCAAAGTATTTTATCCTTCATCTGAAATGGAAAGGCAGTTATATCGGATGGAAAAGGCAAGACCCCATAGGAAACCCTGGAGGGCCTCTACCAGCAAGCCAGGCCACACACCCATTCTCACCCAGGCTGGTCACCTGCCCAAAGAATGTAGTCAGTTGGCAGTGGGTTCCAAGGCCATGTCCTGAAATATCCCTCAAGTAGCCAAGACTATCTGCTTTAAGAAAAGCTCAGACCCTGGCAAAAGGTCAGCATGCTACCCAAGAATAAAGATCTTCCAAGTTTCTGAGATCTACAAATTCCTGAAATTAGGCAGTGTCAAATCAAGGCTTCCAGAAGTAAAGCGTCTCCACAGAAAATACAGAAATGAGTCATCTTTATATATTTTTTTAAAGATTTACTTTATTTTTTTTGACAGAGACAGAGACGAAGAGAGACAGAGAGAAGGGGGAGGGCCCAGAGCAGTCTCCATAGTTGTACATCATCAGTTTTCAACATGGCTTTGTTCCACACAGGCGGGAGGGGGTCGCACAGGACAGGAACCAGGCTGGGGTCCTCCCACATGGGAGGCAAGCCCTCTCAAGCCAGGGGCCAACCTGCGGGGGGCGAGAGCCAAACTGGGGCCTCCACATAGGAAGCACACCCAGTTCAGCCTATGGTTCCACGAGGCCGAGGGCTGGGATTCAATCCTTGGTCCCCAGGGCTGCAAAGCGAGTGCTTAACCTGCGCTTAACCTGCTGAGCCATCCCAGCTTCCCCTATTTTTTATTTTTAAGTCACATGAGATTTTCAAAGACTAAACTTTCACATGAAATTTTCAAAGACAAAACTTTTCTGCTATGTCCCTGGTATCCCTATCTTCTGGAATAAAGCAACAGTTTCCAAATCTCAATGACCCAATAGCTCCCAGGGCTTACCAGCCCTTGCTTCTCTCAGAGGCCTGCCGGATCCCCTTAATGCAGGGCTTGGCATCTGTCACCAAGTGTAAGTGGAAAGGAAGAAGTCTCTCCAGAGTTGGTGCTGCATGCCTATCACTCACAGCACCAGCATCTCACCTGTGTCATTTCACACCATTACCACAACTCTTTTAAGGTCTTACTCACCTCATTGGAAAGACACGGAAATAGTATGAAGCAACACCCACCCCAAGATTGCACAGCACTGTGTGAAAAGCTGTATCACACAATAAAAATGTGTCACGGCCAAATGTTGCCTACTAGGTGGAAAAAAACAAGGGTAAGAATTCTGGCTCTGTAGAAGGTGAAGGGGTTTATCAAAGAAATAACTGTTACCCCAAGCCAGGTCATTTTGGTCAGGAAATCACAGCATTTTGGATGAAGCTCATCTAGATTTATAGGACACAGGAGGGTTTGGCTACCTGTTAAAATCCTTTTCATATTAAAAAAAAAATAAATAAAATCCTTTTCAGTTTTGTCTTTTATGAGTACTCAATTTGACAGGACTAAAACAACTACATGTGCTTTGATCAGTTCAATGAATGATTTTTTGAAAAAGGAAAATTAAGTTTTCTCCCAACCTATATGAGCAAAAAAAGTGAGAAAATAAACTGGCAACTGGGATATCCTCTACCAAGCTTGTGTCCAACCCAAGGCCCACAGGCTGCATGCAGCCCAGGACAGATTTGAATGCAGCTCAAAACAAATTCGTAAACTGTCTTAAAACATTATGAAATTTTTTTGAGATTTTTTTAGCTCACCAGCTATTTTTAGTATCAGTGTATTTCATGTGTGGCTGAAGACAATTCTTCTTCCTATGTGGCATAGGGAAGGCAAAAGATTGTGGACACCCCTGCTCTATGCTAAGCATAATGTAAAATATAAAATAACAGATCAAAGGCTTTTTCAAAAATATGATTATTCCCTCTTAGTGTGTTTTAGTGGTTAAAATCTGGCAATCTGAGGTGGTCACTCTACAACATGATCCTTGAACAATGGCTTTTATCTATCTCCTAAAAAGTATGACTCTTCAAAAAAGAAATTTTTCTTACCCTGATAAGACAGTAATCTCCTACCTTGCTGACTCAAATGTACTTGCATATTAATTGCCTCAGACCCCAAAATCACTGCTGAACTGGCTAAACTATAGGCCAAATTCAATAATACAGCAACCTCCCATTCAATGCTTCACCAACATAATTTTGCATGTTTAATTTTAAAGTACCGCTTTTAAATAAAGTACTAAGTCAAACCTATCTGCACGCCCAAGCCAAGACTGCGTCTCTGACCAACAAGCTGCAAGTTGGAGAGCAAGACTCAAGTCTGATCATTCTTTGGACAAGGTAAACAGCTGGCATCTCTCTTCCAAATGGTATCTGTTCCCTCAAACCAACCCTTTTTAAAACATGCCCCTTTAGGTGAATTTTCCTGACATGGAGGCAATGAGATCTAGCCTCAAAACTCAAATATTATCTGAACCGATTGTATCTGATTAGCAAGAAATACACAACCCTCTAGCCAAGGTGAATGCCTACACTATTTTAGCTGAATTGACCTAAGGCATTTTTTTCCTTTCTCTTTTGCAACTGTGTTCCATGTTTGACCCCTCAAATTTATTTTAAGTAGTTTTGCAAACAGCTTCCTCTCTCCCTTCCTCCCCCATGCAGCCAGCATCTCACATTTCTCCTGCACAGAACATGTTTTGTCCACCTCGGGAAGTGGCATTTGGGGAAATGGAGAGACTGCTTCAGTAAAATCAGAATCAGAAATAAGTCCCATTTATTCAAGAGATTAAAACAGTATCAAAGGCTAATTTTTATTTTACTAGAACAAATTGGTATTAAAGCTGTGAGTCCCAAGTATTAGAATTCACAGCAACCTTTCTCTAGCCTGTAAAAAGAAAAATCTTACTTCCCAGTATCACAGTGAAAATGTCCTAGAAATATGTATCAAACCCCTGCATGGCTTAATACTCAGCTTCCCACACATACTAATCACCACAATCAAAATGCTCAGTTGAATCTTTTTAAACGAAACATCCAAAGTTTGTTTGATAATAGTAACAACAATAATCATTACAATAAAATAACAATCACAGAGATAATAACAGGGCTTTGGAGATTTAACAGAATAAGGTAGTGTGAACAGTAAAAAGTAGTTTTTGGTCAGCAGTGAAATAAAAAGGTTCTGATAGATAGTACAGGAAAAGAAAAGTATGTCAATCTGAATTCATTTCAGATTATTGTCTTTTGGAACGGTTAAATGTGCCATTGTAATGTTTTCATATAAATTTTGAAACATCAAACGTTAAGTGTGTTTAACAGGAAAAAAACAAAGTGTAATTTTGTCCTTGGATTTTATGTAATTCTTCTAGAAATTTGCCTACCCCAAAATGTACCTACCTGTATAAAGTTTCATTTAGAAATTTCACTTTTAAACTAAGTTTGAGCCTGAATACATGGGAGCAAAGTTTGGTTATGGCTTAGAAAATATTTACATGATAATTTGTCTGAATGCTGCCAACTTCTAAGAAATGAGCATCAGAAACTGAAATTTCTAGTGCTTCTTCCAAGCCCCCAAAATGTGTTACTTACCAAAACGACTTCCAGTTTCACTTTAAGTGCTGAAAACCTTCTGTAAAAAAGGTTATTTAAATGTTTCACTTAACAGAAAAATTAGATGGTTTTCATATATCAAATCTGCCCAAAAAAGATATTCCTTTATGACAATTAAAAAGATCTACTTCCAAAATAATAAAAACTTCACTGAAAATTATTTAGTTCATACATTTTTACTACATAACTCATGACTCCGAGCTCTATTTTATTTGCTTACATGCATTTACTATATGGTACACTATTTTGTCATGAGTTTTTCACACATGTACCAACATGCATATAATGTGCAAAATTTACCTTGAAGTTCAGAGTGTTTGTGTCAAAAAACTTTTTTTTTTGCTGTGGGAGTGGAGGTGGGGGTGGGGGGGTGGGAAGCAAATTGTCTTACATTTACATAAGGAATGTCTACCCTGTTTTTATGGCTGTGATTTCTCTAATCAAATTCTAAATGTACTATATGTCATCTCCTGTCTGCTACTACTCATTTCTTTGCAAATCAATTTTCCTATTTATAAAAAACAAACTTGAGCCTGCTCCTCTAAGACAAATTTGACAAAAATGAATATTTGTATTTTTTAAAAATACACAGCCAATTCCCTACTTACTTTAAGTAACCTGTGATACAGCAAAAAGCAAGCCTACAGAATGTGGAAGGTTCTTTAAAGTTTGATATAAAATTTGGTTTAATATAGAATTATTTGCAATCCAAAACAGGCATTTTCCTGGCTCTGCTAGGGGTAAGCAACGTCCAGAAATTTCAGAGTAATGCAAATCTGGGGGAAACTAAAAGTTAGCAAGACCTTTTTAAATCCCCTGTAAAGGTCTAAAGTTTTATTCTTAGTTTATAAACTTAAAATGTATAATTTATATATTAAATTTATCGCTTAAAATGTATCTAATATATGCATCATTATATTAGAAATGTGCATGCCCAAAAAATAAACAGTAAATTCAAGAGGAAAATCTGTTTCCCCAGTTTAAATGAAGGCACCCCCGACACATCTTTAGAAAAACTAGTTTTCTGAATTTTTCCCCAGGTGTACACAGAGGTCTCTGAAAATAACATGCTATTTAAGGACTTTTTCTGTTCTGGTTTTAAAATAAGGAGTTAACAAAAAATAACTTTCCCAAACTTTGTCACATTAATTCATTTATAAATCTCTCCACAACTTTGGGTCAATGTTCCAGTATATTCATTAACATTTCAAAAAAAACTATAGCATTTCAGGGAAGCCCACATGTATAGCTGATAAAGTCAAATCACAAGAGACTGGGAAGCCTTTATTATCAAGAGGAAAAGTTAATGGTAATGACAATAACCATGCTTATTAAAAGCTTATCATGTGCCAGATATATTTACTCTAATCCTTGAAATGGTTCTTTCTTATTTTGCAGACCCAGAAGTGGAGGCTCAGAGAAGCTAGGCATTCTGACCAGTATCATACAGCTACCAAACATTGAAGCCAGGATTCAAATGCAATTTCTCAGACTCTAAGCCTCAAGATTTTAAAATCATACCATGTTTGAAGTTATGATGTTTGTACTGTCTTGTGGGTGTTTTTTTCTTTAATACTAATGCATAAATTATTTAAAGAAATCTTAAGTTCCTTCCATCACATATTTGTGGGTACATCTTAATTCAGCTGTGACTGGCACCTATCAGCTTCCAAACAAAACACAAAACAAGCCACAGTTTACCGCAGACTGGTCTCTCCTGGTAGACAAACACACTGCTTTCCAATAAACTATCCACATTTCTCTTCTGGTTTCCAGCCTGCCTTTCCCCATCATGGATCTTCCTCCTTTTAAGTTCAATTGCACTCATAATTATAAAGCCATATCAACACAATTAAGTTCTTATACTCTGATTACATCAAGTGTGTTAATTTCTCTCCAACTACATTATCAGCAATTTAAAAGTAGAGGTGAAGATCACATACGACATATGGTATCAGACACCACCCATCTAGCCTACCTTCCTGCCAAAAATAAGTGAGACTTCTGACAAATGATTTATTTTTATATAAACAGTCTTTTAAAGATTAAAAAATTCAAGTCATATTTAGTTATCACTATAGCCAACACCATTTATTGAATATTTTATACCGGTAGGTTGCAGGCACTGACATAAGCACTATACCTAGTTAATCTCATTGGAGTCTCACAAAAAACCTGTAAGGTGATTCTTCCCATTTTGAAGATGAAAACACTGAAGTTCAGAGCACATCACAAGCTAAACACAGAGCTGGGGTTTGAACCCAGACCAGAATGCTGAGCCCAGCTCTTTTCACTACTCCCTATAAATAAGCATAGCTACAGGTGTCACAAGCCACTATTAAGAAAAAAAGGATATGGTGCAAATTCTGGCCCTTGGGGCCAAGCACATCACCAGAATAACTAGGTGTCTAATCAGGAGACTCAAAACTGAACCCGCATTCTCCCATTTTCTGAAAGAGAAGCCCAGTGAGCTTCTCCCAGAACTGAGTTCCCCAAAATCAAGGATCCTATTTTTTTCATTTGGACTTTTCAAGGCCTGTACTTGCACTGCACTAGCAGAGCCCATTTGCTGGTACTCATTAAATGGTGACGTGATGTTAAAAAAAAAATGGTGAGGTGATGTTGAATTTTCTCAGCCCTCAGAACTTTCCTGAGAGTCTACCAGTTTCCACCTGGCCTGAGACCCCAGGCTAGCTTTACCCAGAAGTCAGTCCAGTTTTCCATCCACACCCATCTTCCATTTTGCTCACTCTGGTGTCACCCTGTCACCATCCCACTTGCCCTGGAACTGCAAGAACAAGTCAAGAGCTCCTGCATGTCATAGCCTTTCTTCAGGCAGTCCTTACAAGTCCCAAAACTAGCTTTGGGACCAGGGCCTAGCACCTCCCTTTCAAGGTAACAGGAAACATACAAGTGGCTGAAGATGACAAAAGAGAGAATAATTCCTAACATTAGAGCCTCTCCAGAGTATGAGATTTAATCCCAGGCATAGAACCTGAGAATGACATGGAGAAAAAGAGGGTTTGTTACAGTAAAAGTAGGAAAAGGAGGAGGACTGTCGAGGAGGAAGGAGATAAAAGGGGAGGAAGAAAAAAGAAAAAGAATGTCGATGATGACATTGAACAGGAGAGAGGCCAGCTTTGTCCTGCATCCTGTTGAATAGCCAACTAAAACAATGAATCTGTTTTTCTCCCTCCTCTTCTTTGCCTTAAAAAATTCAAGAATTTCATTTCTTTCTGTGAAACACAGCTCTTGCGTAATTTCAGCGCTCTTTCTAGCTGTCTGTAGTGCTGAGGGCAGACGGTGTTTAACTCTCCCCAACAATCTCTGAAGTGGGGACAAACCTTGCCAAACCTTGCAACGCTGGTCTACAGGCGATCGTTGCCATGAGGGCTGCCTCTGTTTATTGGACCTCTACCTCGCACCCAGAACCATGCTAACCACATCACAGTTACTACTGCTAATCCTAACAGCAAACCACAAAGGTAGGTATTATTTTTTTTTAAACAGGTGAAGAAACTAAGGAAAAGAAAAATTCCCACAGTGACACATGAGCAAGCAAAAGAGGCAAAATTCCTATTTAAATCTTGCACTGCAGCTTATTAGCTCTCTGGGAAGTCCTATGAGACAAAATCTGAAACCTCCTCTGGATTTCACAAAGGCAGCCATTAATTAGACATGATAAACAAAGTACCAAGGCTTACAGTGTTTGCAAACTTAAAAATTTTGCTAGCTCCAAAATACAAAAAAAAACAAAAACACTGCAGAAACTGAAATTACAGAATGAAATGTCTAATAAGACATAACAGAATGCCACCTAGCAACTTGGGATTCAATGAAGATGTAGGTATGCATAAACTGTATCTTATGTGGGATGTTAGCACATTTTATTTGTGCTCATCTGCTTTCTAGGCTGTGGGGGGTAGGACCTCGGGCCCACAAAGGTCTAAGAACAGCCCTCAGTTTCTCCTGCTCTTCTCACCAAAGGGGCATTCCCACCAGGCCTGTGGCAGACCAGGAGGAAACAGAGAGGTGAGGGCCTCTGAGAGCAGAGGCCAGAGCAAGCATTTCCCACAGGCATCGGGAATAGCTTTCCCAGCCCCTTCAGAGTTCCCATCCCCAAAGGGTGGCAATATAATTGGGTCTACACAGCATCCCTCATCCATCTGTGACAGACTGCAATACAAATGGAGCAGGAGAGACAGACAGTACAGTGACAGGTCAGGCCCTTTGCCCCCCCCTCCCCCACCCCCGACACGATGTACACATGACACATACAACCGCTCCCTAATATCTTCATGTGGAGACACCGTTTTCAGCTGCATTTCCTCCATTTTCAGCTCTTCCTCAGTATTGGTAAGTATTGATAATTACTCCCAAATGCAAAAGTGAAGAAACAGTTTGTGTTTTGAAATGAGGATCATAATTCAAATAGAAAGCTGACACTAATCATTTGATGTTCACTTGAAGAGACCAGATAGGCTATGAAGGAACATTTCAGTAGAGGGACCGATAAGGAGAAAGGAAATAAAAATTATTGGTATTTACTCAGCTGCAATGATCATGGAAGGAAACTCTTTTAAAGGGAGCACTTCAGAATGATTATTCAATCTGAGTTTTACAGATAGCACTGGAAATATTTTCTCAGAGAATGTACTCATCTATCTCTACTAGTATCATATCTCTCTGGTGTGCTGTTCATGTCTTTCATTGCAGAAATTCTCATTCAATTTTGCTCTATTATGAGCTGATGGTGACCCACAGCATACAAGACATTCAAGAATCTGACTGGAAATTACTACCAAGAAGCATCTGTCCCATTTCTCGCTCACCAACTCTGCGTTAGGGAGTGAAGATGGAGAACAACCCCAAATCTACACACAGAAACAACTTTTCATCCCCCTTACAAACTAGGACCCTTTGGAAAATGAGGGCTCTGGCATTTTTCAGAAATTGTGTTCCTGGGAAAACATGGTGTGAGCCTCTTATGAAAGCCTGCAGCTCAAAAACTTTCCTTTCCTACCCAGACCCTTCTAATAAAAGCCAGGACAGGAGCTTCATGGAGAAGCAAGTAAGAATGCCACCCATGAGTCTCCCACTTGGTGCGATCAAATTCAAATTCTGTGTTAAATGTCACTGATCAATTAAACTCCGTGAGAATGTCACACATATTAATATATTCCACAGCGTATGCAGCATCTGTCTTATACACACACTCACTTTGGAAGATTTATGTTGTGATTATGAAAGATTAGAAGACATCTGATTTCATATAAGGCTAAGCCTGGAAACCCAGCTTTTCTTCTCGATGGCCATCAGAGAGGCAGCAACACAGCAAGCCCCATCTAGATTTCATTCTGCTTTGCTGCAGATGCTCACAGGAGCTAAGCAACAGACATTCTCAGTGAATCAAATAAAAGAACTACCATGCATATCTATGGCTCTACAACCCTCTCCTCCATATGTTTACAACTGGACAGGCCAGAGGTTACCAACATCAGAAGAACCACTCCCTACTGTGTGCCACAAGCTTTATACACATTTTTCTCTAATATAACCACCCAAAAAAAGATAATCACCTGCATTTGTAGTACACAAACAGGCTTAGAGAGGTGAAGTGACCTGGCATGGCCACTGCAGTGACCAGAAGCAAGCAGGTCCAGGTCATGCCTGAGCACGGCTCCTTCTACCTCATCATCATCTCTAGTGTCTCCTCAGGGTGCTGGACCTGTCTATTGCTGTTGGGTGTTACCTTCTCGAGGCACCTAAAATCTCTAGTTCCAGGTTAAGAAGGACCAGAAACAGTGGGAGACCCTAACTCTGGCATGTTGCAATATGATGCGACAGGACTGTACACCAATATGTCTTTCTGTTTTAAAAGCCTTGGCATAAAAATGCCACAGAAGAGTAGAAAAGAAGCAAATTCTTAGACAAAAGCAGACATGGCCTATTTCATATAGTATGCTGTGCCTCCAGGAGACAAAGAGAGGACTTTTTTTTTTTTTTTTTTGGCTCTCCTGGAAATTCCTTGCTTTGGTTAACACCATAAACTTGCAGAAAACGAAAACTGTGTGTAAAAAGGGTTGATGACTGAAGCCCATATCTTCAAATGCTTTAAAAGTGAAGTCAGACCATCTTTACAGAAAGGGGAAAGTATACATTGACCTTTGCTTCAAACAAAACCCTTCCCATATGGTTTTTAATTAGAAAGCAGTTGTTCTCCTTTTGCAACACTTTGTAACCTCTACCATTGTAGGTACAGACCGCAAACCATATTTTCATTAATTAAAAAAATAAACATTGAAAGAAACAATATTTTTCCTTTTATGGAAAAAGAGATAGCAAGCAGCTATATTGTGGAGGGGTCAGGCACTTACCAGCATATACGGGAAGCCATTGTGGCTGTGGCTTGGTTTATTTTGTCTTGAAAATGTCCAAGGTCATTCTAACTATGTTAACCTGATCATCCCCATTCAGGACTTCGTAAGTAAATACTGCCCTCTTGTGCACTGAACAGTCCCAGAGTCAACATGGACATGGGCTCCACCCACTGTCCCATGGACAGCTTGCAATTGTACAGCTGCCTCTCCAGGGCCTGGAGATGTGTCAGGAACAGGATGACATACATCTGTTACCAGGGTGCTTGCTAAAATGTCCCCAGATTGCCCCCAAGACAGATTTTAATTTAAGAGGAAGAGGAAAAGATTCAGATGAAAAACTCAAACCAAAAAGAAGTGACTCTTATCTTTCCTAGAAAATATTCATTCCTCGAAAAGAAACTTGATTGGTTACCATGGCACGTTTATTACGTACTTTTAAAAGACTTTTTGAAATAACTAGTGAATCTGCAATAACAAGTACATAGTACTATCTAGGAAATAATTGCCAAGAAAAGCAATTCCATTCACTTCCAGAAAGAAAAAGACACGAGGAACCTGAGCTGCTCTTTCTCATAGGAATCCCCCAAAGCTCAGTCACATGTTCTTCTTCTTCTTTCTACAGAGCCCTAACCTGGTAGAGTTGCCTGCAAACATTCTCCGCCAACCTGAGGTCAGGGCTCTGTCCCCAAAGACCAAACTGGCATTTCAAGAAAGCTTTAAAGGATGTAACCTACTGGTCTCTTATTAAAGAACTTGAGAAATCCAAGGCAAAAAGTATCCAGTAAAGTCTGAGACCAGGCGAGGCCTTCCTGGTAGGTACATCCAGGGTAAGGCCTTGGTCTTCTCTAGGTGAGTCTCTAGTTCCAGTTCTGAACTATAAACCATCCAAATGTTGGACCCACTCCTCTACCCTCTGGGCACTATCCAAGCTGGACCAGTCTCATGCAAAACTCACTTCTGGGGGAGAAAGAGAAGGCAAAATTTTCCTCCAATGCATTATCTGCAACTCAATGGGAACCCCAGAAGAAAATGGGAATAGAGAAAATATTTAGGGCATGTGCTCCATGGGCTGTTACCAGGAGTCAGAGGTATGCTAGGTTCCACTGACTTCAGCTACTTTACTTGCCATCTCTGATGTCCAATGCTTGGTTTAGTGGTTCAAGAATATTTCCTTAACCTCTGCCTGACTGGGAATCACAAGCAGTCAACGGCTAATGCTAAATGGCCAAACATAGTTACAGAACAGTGAAAACTCTGGTTCACTGTATGTCAGCTCCCACTTCCACTTCAGCCTTTCCCTAACCATGCAGAGGAAATAAGTGCTGCAGCACTAGAAACCTACAGTACTACGGGCGGAAGAAGGCCAACAGATTGGCCATGCTGAGCTCAGACGCCTCCAAAGGCTGGCTGTCTTCCTTCCTCTTATTCTCTGTCCTCAGATCAGCATGAAAAGACACGCATGCAGTTGCTTTATCCTCCAGCAAAATCAAGAGTGATGAAGAATCCAAATATACCAGCCCCAAACCAAGTCTCTTTTGTGGAAACTGTTCCTGATATAGTCAGCCAGACTGACCCTCTCACTTATGGAGCAACGCAATCTCTCTCCTGCCTCAAAACTCTCACATGCGCCATTCCCTCCCAATACTCTAGTGGCCAGCTCTTGTTCCTCCTTTTAGATTTTAGGTTAAACTTAATTTCCCAGGGGAAGCCGGGAAGGCTCAGTGGGTTAAGCGCTCACTTTGCAGCGCCGGGGACTGGGGATCAAATCCTGGCCCCGGCCCGTGCGGAACCATATGCTGAACTGGAAGCTCCCCCAGTTCAGTTCTCTCTCTGTCTCTGTATCTGTATCTCTCTCTCTCTCTCTCTCTCTCTCTCTCTCTCTCTCTCTCTCTCTCTCTCTCTCTCTTTCTCTCTCTCTCTGTCAAAAATAAATAAAAAAATATATATTTAAAAAAAAAAAACCAAAACTTAATTTCCCCAAAATGGCCTTCCCTGGCCTCCAAACTAGATTCTTCACATCCACTCATCGATCTCTGGGCATTCTGCATTGTCCTTCACAGCACTATCACAATTTATAATTCTGCGCATTTCTGCTTATTTCTGTCATGTCTGACACCTGTACTGCTATATGGTGAGGTACACAGTCGTAAAAGCAGGAACCACTGCTGCCTTGTTCACCGATGTAAACCCCATTAATCACGTGTAGCAGGTGCTCAGGATTTGTTAAATGAATTAATGTAATGAAACACCTTTACTTCTACAATGTCTGGTCTTAAGGAATAAGGTCACATAGCCATATCTTCAGGACACTAAGAATCCAGGCAGAAGAAATGAAAGAAAGCCAAGGAGCCAGGCCAGGTGCTCCAACAACAAGGAGCTGTTTGGAGAGAGACTGAAAGACACCAGTCCTGAAGACCACAGGGGCCTATGACTGTGATGTCACATATTTCCGGGTGTCTTTGGACTTTCCTTTAAAAAAAACATACAAAGAATTAAATGATGAAACTGGCTAGCTGATATAAGTGAGTGAGCTTCAGGGCAGGACAACAGGAGCAGCATCTAATCTCTACCCTCTTGCCTCAGGAAGCCTCCTCTCTTTCCTCAGCAGGTTTCATATCATGCAAGCATTTCATAATGGTATGTGAACCCAAGTTCATGTCTAGTCTCCTGAGTTCATAAGAACCTGGTGCTCCAGAAAGTTGACATTAAGCAGGGACTCCATGCCCAACGCTTGACCATCAGAGACTGGAACCTCATTTTGTCATGTTATCAAACAAGTCCTGGGCAGAGCTGGGGTCAGCCAATGGACAGCAAACATGCCCAATCTATCTCTGGAGGGTCTCCTCTCCCTTCACCTTCACAGACTATTTGTAGAACAATCGCTGGCACCAGCCACAGGCTTGCATTATGCTCATTTCCCCATCCCCAAGCTCTGGGGTAAATTTAAAAGTCCTCATCCAGTCTCAGAATCAGGTCTGAATTAATACCCTTCCTCAAAAGAACTCCAGTAGCAAAGTGAAAACAGACGCACTAGACAATGTCCTTTGAAAGCCCCAACAGAGATGGCTAGTGACAATGCAGCCCCTGGCTCTGAAAGAAACCTTAAGGTTAAAGGTTCACAGAGGCAGAAGAATTACCAAAGAACAAGTTTGTTCAAATTTCCTCTGGCAGATTTAAACAACCAGGGTCAAGCTGAAGATTGCTGGCAAAAACCTATGAGACAGTTCATCCCCTTTGAACTGTGTGGAGAAAGGAAAATATATGGTCTGGGAGGGATCTATGTTATAGCTTTTAAAAATGTTCTTGAAAAGGTCACCACTGTTAACTCAAAATCATCCCGCTGAAGGATGTTTGAAAACTGCTTCTCTAAAACAACAGGGCTGCTGGGCCCTCAGTGTGTGCGGTACTGTGGTCACTGTATTCCCAGCATTAGTGTGCTGACCCTCTGTGGGCCATGAAATTAACCATCAGCACAGCAGAAATCTGCTCCGAGTTAAACTACTTTGCTACGCAAAGTGGGCTGAAAATGAAATATGAGGATTGAATTTCCATTGAAAGATTAACTTGTCTAACCTCAAGGCAGGCTTCCTCCACTGTGAACTTTGGCCAGTAATTTAAAGCACCTCAGGAGGGTGGGTAATTGCTGCAAGCAATGGGAAATGACCTCTTCATTCATTCATTCATTCAGATATGCATGCACCAAAAATTTACTCTGTGTCAGGCCGTGTCCTGGGCCCTCGAAAATGGAGTTGAATGATAATAGGCCCTGCCCTCAAAGAGATCAAGTCCAGTGGAAAACATAATCCAATGAACAGAAAATGACAACAGATGGGGAGAAAATTAGGAGGGTAGACAGAGGATGTTATAGATGAGTGGTGTCCAACCCTTTGGCTTCCCTGGGAAACATTGGAAAAACTGTCTTGGGCCACACATAAAATACGCTAACACTAACGATAGATGATGAGCTAAAAAAAAAAAAAAGTCCCCGCCCAAAAATTTCATGTTTTTTTGCTTTTGTTTTTAAGATTTATTTTATTGTTTGAGAGAAAATGGGAGAAAGGGAGAAGGGAGGAGAGCCCAGAACAGTCTCCATAGTTGTACATCATTAGTTGTGACAGTTTCATTCTACAAGGTTAAGGTGACCAGATGGGACAGTCCCGATTTTTAACAATTTGTCCCATGTCCCACGCCGTTTTAAAAATGTCCCGATTTTTGGAAAGAATGCATGACAAGCTAGGGAATGGCAGGAGATAGACCAAATTTTTAATCAAGAACCTCTTCCCCCTTGGTCAATGGTGTCCCGCTTTACCAATGTTAAAATCTGGTCATCTTACACAAGGTGGATCTGGGGCCACACGGGACAGAAACCAAACTGAAGGCCTCCTGCATGAGAAGCAATAACCTTCACCACCATCCTGACAGTTACCAGTTGCACCACAGTTCAGCATATGGGGTTTGCATGGGCCAGAGCCAGGATTTGATCCCCAGACTTCACAGTTATAAGACAAGTACTCAACCTGCTGAGCTATCCTGTCATTCCTCATAATGTTTTAAGAATTTGTGTTAAGCTGCATTTAAAATCATCCTGGGCTGCAAGGTTGAACATGCCTGTTATAGACACTAAAGTGAGGGTCACCTAATCTAGGCTGAGGAGGGCTTGCGAGGCTTCCCCAGAAATTGCACGTAGCCAGAAGACGCAGCATGAAAGAGCATGGTCTGTTTGTCCAGAGACCTGCAAGTAGTTCATTACTCTTAAGAGTCCTGAGAAAGACAAACACAGCTATACAGAGACATAGACATAGACCCATCCAAAAGGGACTTGTCAGCCATACTAAGGAGTTTGACATTTACACTAATGAAGAGCAAGTGAAGACTTAAACAAGAAAGTAGGGGAAGCTGGGATGGCTCAGGGGGTTAAGTGCTCGCTTTGCAACCCCAGAGCCCAAGGATCAAATCCCAGGCCTGGCCCATGCAGACCCATATGCTGAACTGAGGTGTGCCCCCAGTTCAGTTCTTGCTGGGGCTTATGCAGGAGGATCCCTCCTGGCCCAGTTCCTGCCCTGCTCAGACCTGTGTCAACCTGTGGAGTGAAATTATATGGAAAACTAATGCTGTCAACTATGGAGACTGCTCTGGGCCCTCCCCCTTCTCTCTCTCGGTCTCTCTCCCTGTCAAAAAAAACAATAAAAAATAAATAAATCTTTAAAGAAAGTACAGTAATTGCATTAGCAATTTAGAAAGAGTTCTTGGCTATAGAGGGGAGGGTAATTTTAAGAGGAGGCTGGAATCAGAGACTGTGAAGGAATGTTGCATACATCCAGTTAGGAGCTAATGGAGGTCTGCCCTAAGGACGTATGGGTAGCTGTGGTGATGGGGATGCTGAAAAGGTTAGAGGATATGCAGGAGGCACAAGACCTGGTAAATGATTCATATGAAAGCAAAGAAGGAGGACCTGTTGAGGACCATGTCAAAGGCTGTGCATAGGGAGAATGGAGGTATCATCTTGTTGGGCAGGTGAGGAAGTGGAAAAGGTCACCTTACAGATATGCAGCCTGAGGGTCTACAGTATTCACAAGTGGGGAAACCAGCCCAAGAAGCAATTGGATACTCAAATGCAGACCTACCTATTGATATTTAAATTAAATTAAATTAAAATTTCAGTTTCTCAGCTGCACTTGCCACAGTGCAAGTAAGTGCTCAACAGCCCCATGGCTCCCAGGTATCATGCTGGACTGTGCCACCACAGAACATTTCCATTACCACAGAAAATTCTGCTGAAAAGTGCTGATAGAGCCCCTGCAGAGATTTTTTTAAAAACACTTGTCTATGCTGAAAGTTGATGGTAAACAGTGTCTACACTGACAAAAATTGGCTTTCCTTCCCAGTCTCTCTATGATGGTCTACCTGTCTGTGGGCATCAAACAGCAAGTGTTCAAATAATGGAATCCTTCTTATGTAAAGTCTTTTTTCTCTAGAGCGTAAGTTCTAAGGTCCATCTCAGAATGTGCCTTTGAGCATTTGAGAAAACAGGAAACACTGCACATGTGCACATACACATATACACAAGGGGCTTTGGTGCTCCGGCACAAGGCGCTGAAGTACACCTGAAAATGACCCCAAGCAAAGCTATTTTTAAAGTGCCACACTGCAATATAACTGGGAAGGCAGAGTTCTCGCCTCAGTGTCAGATGACCAAGGACAAGCCATCGACCCTCCCAGAGCTTTAAACAACCCAAATAAATCTATGGTAAAAGGTGAAGCTATAAGACCAGGCAGGGCGGTATCCTGAGGCCAAGCAGGTCAATGCTAGCAATTCCAAGCACTAATTTTAAGAGAAAAAAGTCAGGTTTATCTTTAGGTTCCACCTGTGCATGCCACCAAATAAATATCCTCAGGAAGTAGGTTAGAGACAAAGGAAATTATTTTAGTCTTCCTAAAGGCTCCAAGACAAGAGAGGCATCATCGCAACGTAAGAGATATGGAAAGAGGGAAAGTCAACTTCTCTCTCAACAGCAAAACTTGTTTCTTCTCCTGCCAAGAGAGGATCACCGGGTTAACTAAGTCCTTTCCGCTCTCTCCCCACTCAACCAAGGCCACTTCAAAGCAGCAGGAGCCTAATCACACAGCACAAGAAAATAAAAGACCCAATTAACAAAAAACAGAATTCAAATAATCCAGGGAAGAATGAAAGCAGAAATCTCTATTTCTGACAAACTAGCTTATCCATAAAGTGCTCCCAGGAGCAGCAATTCCTGCCAAAGGGGCATGGGCGAAGGACTGAGAGTGGCTCCTGGACAAACCAGGATCTCCAAAATCAGACCCAGTTAAACCCCTGCTGCAGCCACTGCCCTCTGGAGTCCCAGTTTTATGGGCTACATAATACAGAGGGGAAATACTACCCTCAGGGCCAGGCTGGCAGGATGCAGTGAGATGATCAAAGGTTTAGAACAGTGTCCAGCAGACAGTAGCTGTTTCCAAAACGTCCATTTCCCCTAGTTCCTTCTGAGAGGCAGATGGCTCTTTGGCCTCTGCTTAGCCTCCCATATCTTGCACCTCAGAGCCACACTTTCCCTCATGATAATGCTCTTTTGCCAGGGGTATCACTCTCCCTCTCCCTTCCCCTGTCCCTCTTCCAGCAGATCTGAAAGCTGGAGTCCAAATGGGGAGAGGAACACCAGGCCTCAGACCATTGACACATGCCTTCTCCTCAGACTCTTAAAAAGCCACCAGAAGATTGCCCAGCTTGAAGCCTGCCCAACCTCCCCTGTCAACCTTCCCTGCAACTCCCCCATCCCCCTTCCCACCCCTCACCACCCCCACACACACACAGACACACACACACACACAAGGCTGTCCAGGCTCCTGAGCTCTGGGCCCCATCTGCCACTGCAGTTCATCTTGCTCATTCCTCTCTTCACGAAACTCAGCCCTTCTTTCCTCTCTCTGTGTCTTTGTCTACTCTAAGTCCTCTGGCTGGAAAGCTTCCCACCTTCTCCTCTACTGGCAAAATCTCAACCATTCTTCAAAGTGTTGACAGGACATGCCCTCCTCCTGACTTACCCATGATCTTGATGCTCTGGTCTCACCTCCTCCCACGTCCCCAACACTGGAAAGTGGCAGCTACTGCCTGCTCCTCTTCTTTGGCTAGGTGCACTTTCACACTGCTGACCACTCAGGCTGTGCCCTGGGTCTGCTCTGCCCTTTCTTTTTTCTCTGTTGGAAACCTCCAGATGACTCTTCCAGGCCCATTCCCAGTATCCCCTCCTGTGGGCAGTGGCACACACATCTTACACTCCTTTTCATAAAGCCCTTACAACTCCGCATCTTATCCTAACTGGCTGCTGGCACTGCCCCTGCTCGCCCCCACCCTCAGGACTGGTAGCTCCTTTAAGACAGGCATGTCTGCACCTGCCCTCACATCCAAAACAAGTGTACAATATACGTTTGCAGAATCTGTGAATAAATAGTGACTATAAGCCCAAAGGTCTCCAGGGCCCAGGCATGGAAACAGAAAGAGGCACTTTGAAAAGCACATACTCCTATTCAGCCTCAGGCCAGTGTTGCTATGCTGAAACATGTCTCCATGGACATGAGTCTCCTTGTATTTCCATATAAGCCAGAAATGTGGGTTGTTATATGAGCTCTCCTGATTTTTAAACGCTGGCAATACATTTTTTAAATGGCTATATGGGCCATCAAAATATATCTGCAAGCCAGAACCTGGACTAGACCCTAATGTGGGATGAGATCCTACTAAGGGATGAACACTCAGCATGACCCATTCTCCTGCCAGGCACTAAGGACAGAGATGGGCAGGTCCAGGAAGTGGACAGGAGGGAACCTAACAATCCTTCTAGAAACAAGCAAATGGCACTTGCTACATAGCTCCCATAGCCCAGATAATGTGTTGAGCACATTTAAGTCTCTCGGTATACAGTGTTCCCTCGCCACTTCGCGCTTCATGTTTTGCAGCTTCAGTGCTTCGCGGGTTTTCCCAAAATATTCATCAAAAAATAAAAATGAAAAAATACAACCATGTCGGCAGCCACATTGCGGAAAGGAGAGTTGTTTCATGTTGATGCACGAGAGAGAAGGATCGATGAAGACCTCCTTGAGATGACAAAGTCTGCAAGTGAGGAAGAAAACGAAGAGGAAGACGAAGAAGAAACTGATAAGCGTGGCCTTACCCTGGAGAATCTGCA
>PVKE010020157.1:0-27767 GCA_004027555.1 Craseonycteris thonglongyai
AAGGAACAAAGAAACAAAGACTCATGGACAGTCAATAGTTTAGTGGTTACCTGAGGGTAAGGGAGGAGGTGGGTGAGAGAGATGGGTGGAGGGGAGTAGGGAGGAGGAATCAAACGTACAGTGATGGAAAGTGAGCTGATTCTGGATGGTGAGCACATAATGCGATGTACCGACAATGTAATGTAGAACTGTACACCCGGAAACAATGTAATTGATATCAATGAATGTCACCCCAATAAATTTAACAATAATATATATATACCGTGTGTGTGTATATATATATATATATACACACACACATATATATATATATATATATGTGTGTATATATATGTGTATATATATGTGTGTGTGTATATATATATATACACATATACACACACACACACATATGATTTCTAATTCAATCACAGTTGAACTTATAGTTGAAACAGTTGGTTGTACCATCTCAACAAAGTAGGACTGGCATGGATTGATAAGGAAATTGCCTCATTATATGTACTATATAGATCTATTATTCATTAAATTGAGACTTTTGTTATAAAACCATTTTTTAACCTGATTAATAGCTCAGGAACAAAACAACTCAGTTTTCATTTGTTTCCACACAGTTTTAACTACTTATATGCCTTTTGAAAAAGGGTACTTAATAAAAGTTAAGTACTTACTGATATCATCTTCATGATAAATGACAGAGTGAAAAGGCAGAGTTCGGTCTTTAATATATCTCTCTGCTGGCTCAACATAAAATGTGCCACCATGAGTTTGAATGAATCCTTCAAATCTTCCATCAATAACAGACCCATGGCTAAAACTTCCTTCTTCCCCTATTAATGAAAGCAACAAACTCCTGAAAATTTAATTTGCACATGAATGTTAAATTCATTCTTCTTTAAAAAGCCATTCTTATATATTTTTAACTGGGAAAATTAATTTTAACTTAAAATATATCAAGCTGAATTTGAGATGTGAGCAGCAACTGGTACTTCGTTAAAACATACAATTAGTAGCAAACAATGAAAAATAGAACATCTGTCTTATTGACAATCATATTCCCAGCACCTCCTGGGATGCATGTAGTAGTCATTCAATAAATAATTGTTAAATTAACTTATAGAAAGAGGCTAACTGATCCATTGATAATCACTTTCAAAATATAGTGAAGTACCTTTTAAAATTTTGCTCTAATTACTTATGAAAAAAGTTGCTTTCCACTTAACATATTCCACATGAGAATTTTGGCTTCCTTATCTACATTAAGTTTTACAAATCCACTGTTTTAAATAAGAAAATGTCAAATATTTCAGAAACTATTTAAACAAAAGTATACCAATAATCCCTTTTAAGATAATAGACAAAGATTTGTAATAATATCCCATCAACTGTATTTCTCTAGTGAAAGAAAATACAGGAAATAAAAAGATATAAAATTTACTAGGTTCTTAATATAGTCACAAAAAAAGCTGAGCACTAAACATCAAATGGTATTAAGAGTTGAAAAGTAGGAGAAGCGGGATTTTTAACAAGTTCAATTTACTTCTTAAAGTTGTTTCATGAAGACAGAAATCAGGCTTGCCACTATTTCTAAGTTATACATTAAAGTTAATCAGTTGAATTTAAATTAATCATGGACTGAAGATAAGAGCCCAAGACACTGATATTTTAAATTACGTGGTTTTTAT
This sequence comes from Craseonycteris thonglongyai, assembly GCA_004027555.1. Lineage (NCBI taxonomy): Eukaryota > Metazoa > Chordata > Mammalia > Chiroptera > Craseonycteridae > Craseonycteris > Craseonycteris thonglongyai. Next base: position 1,683 of record PVKE010020157.1, read on the forward strand.
CTGCAAACTTATTTAGTCTTATATTTTGACTAATGCTTAGTAAACAAAGGTAGAAACTACATGTTATTTGCTCAGCAAGATAAGTAATAAAAATATAATAGAAAACTACATTCTAACATTAAAAATCTAGACTGGGAAAAATACTTTCCTTTGGTCACATAATTTTAAGAGCACAAAAAAACTTAATTTATTAAGTAGGTTTAATCTATAAGTGAGAAAATTAAGTACAGAAATGCCTTATTTATCTAGCATAATAAAAAATAAAAAGCACTTCTTCAGGCACTTAATTTTTTGTTACAATTTTGAGTAGAAATCTCTCTAATACATAAAATTGAGATTTACCCTTCAGTTAACTTTGTCTTAATACTAAGGATAACCTTGAATATTTACTAAAATGTAGAGTTATAATATGATGCTATTTTGTCCTTCTCTAACATCTCCAGAAGAATTTAATTTTTTAGCTTTTATGACTTCAATAATTGTTCTGTTCTTCCCAAACTACTAAACTGTCAAATGTAACTTTCTACTGAGTTAAGTGTGTCCCCCACACCTCCAATACTTTTATAAACCTGGTATAGTAAGAGAAATTTGTTAGAATTGTGAACAAAAGCAAACAGATTCTAAGAAAGGAGGGCTCTGGGAGGATTTTCCTACCAATGACTTTGTCACATTATTAACTGTTAAGATGATTTTTATAGTTGCCTTTTAGATTTTCCCTCTTTTCTTGTAAGACACAGCAAATTCACTGCTATTTTCTTGCTTGGCAGATCAGAAAATTATAGAAATCATTGAAAAAAATTTTTAATCTAAAAATTTAGAGGTATTAAACAGTAAAAAATTCATACCTTTCAGAAGCTAGACATTGCATAATTCAACATTATACATGTAAACATAGGTCCAAGGATTATTTCATTTTTCAAAGACCATTACAACCTTCATGATATAGTCAAATTCTCTCAGAATTTATCCCATCTTTTCTGAAATATCTGCCTATGCATCAACATATATATATATATTTTTGTGTAGAAAAAAATTAAAGAAAAGGGTTCTTTTAAGATTTAACTTACCATAAATATGTCCAGTGTAAATATGAGAGGTATCATAATCAAAAACTTTATTTGATGTTTCTACTTTAAATTCATCACTAAAAAGGGAAGTGTCCCTCTTCATTCGTAGGTTGAAATGTCTGCAAAATGGGATGGGAAAAGGAAAAATAAAATTTAAGAATCCAAACTTAAAATAATTACTTTTTTAGTAAAAAGCCTGCAAAATGTGGAGTATACTGACCAAAATTTCCTTATAAAAATTCTGCTCTAAAATTCAACCTCGTAACTGTGACATAACTCTTAATTATATACAATTAAATTGCAACTATCTAAGATATTATTTTTAAATAAATGCAAATGGGCTGATTCCTACATGATTAAAAAACATCATTCCAACATCTACTATGTTGGTTGGTAATAAAAACAATCTTCTTGACCCAGTTGCTATTATTCACCATTTTCCAGTTTTCCATTTTCCCCTACTTTTCACAACTCAAAGATGATACATAGGAATGTGGCATCTATATTAGATACTTAAAATTTCTGCAGAGACACATGCTTTCTTTTACATACACACACACACACACACACACACACACACACACACAAACACACATCTTTCAACTCTTTTATTTTTCCCTGGGGTTTCTAACTCTTCTAATTAGTTTTGAACCTTCCTCAGTTCAACTTGGGAACCCTAAAAGACAAAGATATTAGCTGCAATCATAAACTCTATAAAGGACAGAGAAAGACCAAAACATTGAAATTAAATTAAAGAATCTAGGGTTTAGAATCAAACTAGGAATCAAATCTTAAGCCTAAAATTTATTACATCAGGGCTCCTGTCTATGAAATGAAGATAATAAATTCTATCCTGTAGAAATGTTTTAAGGATTAAAGATTATAAAGTATGTAGTTATTAACACAGTATCTGACACATAGGAGATGTATAATAAATGGTAGCAAATTAGTTATCATTACTAAACTCTTAAAAGTGTATGTTTCTTTCATAATTGGCAAAAAAGTCTGCACATAACATAATTTCTATCAATGAATCTGAATCAACATTTTCAATTAGCCAACCCCTAAATATGAACAGGATATGGAGTAATTCAAAATCTCACACATTGCTGATAGAAGACTACAAAATGGTATAATCACTGGAAAACTGGCAGTTTTTTTGGAAAGTTAAACATACAATAACACTATGACCCACAATTCCACTCCAAAAAGAAATGAAAACATAAAACATATGTTCAAACACCTAGACACAAATGTCCACAGGAACTTTATTAATAGCCCAAAACTGGAAATAAACTAAATGTCTATAAACAAGAGATAAAAAGATTGTAACTTATTCATACAATGGCAAAATACTTAGCAATAAAAAAGATCATACTGCTAAAAATATGCACTTTTGTGAAGACACAAAAGAATACACACAGCAAAATTCCGTATACCGTACACATAATTCTAGACTAGGCAAAACCGATCTATAGTGACAGAACCCAGATCAGTGGTTGCCTGGGGTAAAAAGAGACTAAAAGCAAAGAGGTATGAAGGAACTTACGGCTACAATGGAAACATTCCATATCTTGATTTGAAGAGTGGTTATACAAGTATATACGTATGTCAAAAGATACACGTGAAATGAGTACATTTTACTTTGTATACATTATAATTCAATAAGTTGATTTAAAAAAAAGCAACACAACATAAAACAGGCATCCAATTTGGGAGTGAAAAAGTTAGTGTTACTTTTTGCAGATGATCTGATCCTTTACATAGAAAAACCTAAAGACTCCACCAGAAAACTATTAGAAAAAATAAATGAATACAGTAAAGTTGCAGGATACAAAATCAATGTACCAAAATCCACAGCATTTTTATTTATGAACAACAAAACTTCAGAAACAGAAATGAGGGGAAAAAAAAACCTTTTGAGATCACAACAAAAGGAATAAAATACCTAGGAATAAGCTTAACAAAGAAAATGAAGGACCTATACATGGAAAACGATAAGACACTATTAAAAGAAATTGAAAAAGACACAAAGAAATGGAAAGATATTCCGTGTTCATGGATTTGAAGAATCAACATAGTTAAAATGGCCATATTACCCAAAGCAATATACAGAATTTATTTTTGGGGGGGGGGAGATTCTCTCAACATTTTATTTTTAGTTTTTGAAATATAAAATCAAAACACATATTTGTTACACAGTATGTTAACAAGCTTGACATTCTTTTCAATACAGGGCAACTTGTTATAGGTATTTTAAAACTTCTTTTTTAAAAAATAACACATTTATGTATGGAGGGAAATAGCTCATTAATAAGATACACAGGTACAAAGGCTTTCATTGGTGATTTTAGAGTTTATGATAGTAGGCCCTCCAGCTAAAAATTTGGTCCTCTAAGATATATATATATATATGCTTCCTGTAACAACAATAAATGTTTCATTGAAAAACCAATTACTTGGTTTAGGCCTCCAAATGAGCTTGAAAAATAAGTTGGATGTGTTTCAACTATACAAACGGTACATTCTAGAATCCACCTAAAAACATTTGCCAGAACAACTGGCCTAATGCTACTGGGATTGTTCTGCCTCAGAGGGGACAGAGGGTGCTTGGGAGAATGCAGAAAGCTCACAATAGCCACAGAATCACTTACTCAAAATTAACCAAAATTCAATACAAGAATGGATTAAAAAAAATAATAATGGAATGATCTTCTGGAAGGTGGGCCCCTTGTAGTTCAGGCTTCCCCTGCTAGGTGAGTGTTCTAGGAACCCATCTGCATCAGTGTACCTGGTGGTACTGTTGTGAGAGGCTGTGTTCAGTCTCAGTAAATTTTTTTTTGGAGACTCTTTTAATGCATTTTCCCATCTCATCATGGGTGGTTTACATGAAGAATGTGCAGCATGACAACACACCTGCCCACAATGCGCTGAGTGTTCAGCAGTTTTTGACCAAAAAATGGCATGACCCCGTGCCCCACCTTTCATATTCACTTGGTCTCGCCAAGAGACTTATTATATTTGTATCCATGGATAAAAGAAGTCCTCAAAAGGAAATGTTTTGCCGATGTGGAAGAAGTAAAACAAAAAGCAATAAAAGTCATAAAAACCAGTAAATTCAAAAACTATTTTGAGCAGTGGAATAAACATCTCAATAGGTACATTACACCAAATGGGTATTTTGAAGGGGACTGAAGTTTAAATATGTAAGAATACATAATTTTTATAAGCAATTTCTGTTATTTTGGGGAGGTACCCCCTTACATAGAGTAATATACAACAACAATAATCTCAACAGCTATTCAATGCCTGGAAAGCAAATTGTAAGACTAGAAAAAATATCCCATCAGGAACAATATTCAAAATGCTTATAAGACTTTGACGGTGAAAAAAACATCATTCCTAGATGATGTCTTGTGCATAAGTACATTTGTTTCCAGGATACTGGGGACATCCACAAAATATACAAAATAAGAATAAAGCCACACTGCTTAACCTTCCATTTTCTTGAGTGTTAAACCCAGACTGCCTTTGGCCACTTGCAGGGGAGTCTTCTCTTCTTTATTCTCAATGTAAATACTTACTCCTTGAGACACCAGCAGTTTTGTTTCTTCCACTCTCTCCTCGTCACAGGCTAAGTGTAGAGGAGTGTTACCCTCAGTGTCTTGGATGTTTGTGGATGCTTTGTAGTACAGAAAGATATGAACCATCTTCAAGTTACCGGTACCCTTGGCTGCTGCCAGGTGCATTGCCGTAGCCTCATAATGGTCTTTAGCATCTGAATTAGCCCCACCTTCCAGTAACATGACAATGATCTTGTGCCTGTTTTAGGAAGCTGCATAATGTAGGGGAGTACAGCCATTTTGATTGACAGCATTCACTTGAGCACCTCTTGCCAGAAGGGCTTTTACAATCTCATCCCAGCCAGCAGAAGCAGCAATATGAAGAGGAGACCAAACTGCATCATCTTTATTATTTACTGGCACTCCAAGTTGTAGCAAGAATTCAACAATTTCCAGTTGAGCACGCCCAATGCAAGGCAGTTCTGCTGTCCTAGTCAGTTCTAGTAGCCAAGGATTTATTGGCCAGGATCCTTTCCTTCAACTTCTCCAGCTCCCCGCTATAGGCCAGATTGCAGATCATCAGGTTAGACACACAACCCTCCATTCTGCTTACCCAGGATCTATGTCCAATATACAGATTTAATGCAATTCCATCAAAATCCCACAAACATTCTTTCGAGAAATAGATTTTAAAAATCATCACATTCATATGGAACCACAGAAGACCCCAAATCATCAAAGCAATCCTCTGAAAAAAGAATAAAGCTAGAGGTATCAAGCTCCCTGACTTCGGTCTATACCACAAAGCATCAATAATCAAAACAGCTTGGGACTGGCAGAAAAATAGAACACACAGACCAATGGAACAGAAATGAAAACCCAGAAATATATGGACAAATAATTTTTGATAAAGGAGCAAAAAAATATACAATGGAGAAAAGAAAGCCTCTTCAGTAAACAATACTGGGAAAACTGGAAAACCACATGCAAAAAAATGAATCTGCATTGTGAACTGTCACCATATACCAAAATTAACTCAAAATGGATCAAAGACCTTCACACAAGACCCAAAACAATAAAATACAGAGAAGAAAACATCGATACTAAACTTAGAGCCCTTAGGTTGAGAGAGGACTTTATGAACTTGACTTCAAGGGCAAGAGAGGTAAAGGCAAAAATAAGTGAATGGGACTATATAAAAAGCTTCTGCACAGCAAAGGAAACCATCAACAAAATAAAGTGGCAACCAACCAACTGGTAGAAAATATTTGCAAACAATTCCTCTGAAAAGGGGTTAATATCTAAAATATATAAAAAAAACTCATATAACTAACAACAACAAAAAATAACAATCTAATTGAAAAAATGGCCAAAAGACCTGAACAGACACTTCTCCCATGAAGACATACAAATGGCCAACAGATATATGAAAAATTGCTCAACTTCACTAGCTATTAGGGAAATACAAATTAAAACCACAATGAGATCCCACCTCACACCTGTTAGAATGGCTATAATAAACAAGACAAGGAATAACAAGTGCAAGAGAGGCTGTGAAGAAAACCGAACCATCATACACTGCTGGTGGGAATGTAAACTGGCACAACCACTATGGAAGGCAGTATGACGGGTCCTCAAAAAATTCAGGAAAAAATTACCATATGGCCCAGCAATCACTCTTCTGGGTATCTATCCCCAAAATTTGAAAATCTTAGACCACAAAAATATATGTACCCCAATGTTCATTGTAGCACTGTTCATGGTGGTGGCCAAGTTGTGGAAACAACCAAGGTGTCCTTTGATAGATGACTGGATAAAGAAGTTGTGGTACATTTACACATGAAATACTACTCAGCGATAAGAAAAGATGAAATACTGCCATTTGCAACAACAGATAAGTTAAACTGAAAGAACTAAGAACCACATATGACTTCACTTACATGTGGAATATAAAACTGAAAGTAACAAAAAAACAAAAACTCATAGAGTCAATAGTTTATTGGTTACCTAAGAATAAGGGGGAAGGGGAATGGGAGAGGAAGGTGGGGGCATAAAATATATATTGATAGAAACAGAACTGACTCTGGGTGGTGAGCACATAATGCAATACATGGATGATGTACTGAAGAACTGTACACCTGAAACCTATGTAATCTTTGCCAACCAATGTCACCCCAATAAATTTAACAAAAAAAAAAAGAAGACCCAACTCGTTGTTCAAGTGAATAGAGTTCAAAAGGGTATACTCATTAGCTTCCAAAAGTGTTTCTCTTTTTAACAGTGTCTATGTTACCTTTTCCTTAATTTCATGTTAATCTTGGCACCACTTTATTTTGAGGCTATACTCAGATTGTACTTGCCAAAACCTCTCCAAAATATGTCTAGGGCTTTCCAGGTGCTGTGACAAGAACTCTAGACTAGGTAAGGCATCCTTAGTCTTAAGGTTCTAATCTATTATAGCAAGTAATCAACAAAGTCAAAAACATCTTCTAAATGGAAACTCCACAAAGTTAAAAATTGTGTACCTGAACAAACAGGAATCCTGCCTGAATTTCTGCCATACATTCTGCTTTTTCATAAAATTACTTGTCAATTAATAGACAGAAAATTCTTAATCATATATGCAAGTGTACATACATACATAATTTTCAAAGAGCCATAGTATTTTTAAAAAATCATTAACTTATCATTAAATATAATTTAGTATATTAACCCCTGACATATGAATTAAATAAAATTCCATGTGATCAAAAAAATACTATTTATTTTTCAACCTAACATTTGCAGCTGCAATATCCAGTACTGAAATCATGTTTAACTTGTAAACTTTGATTCCAAATCTGGCACATCTGGCAGCTATAAATTGCATGTACCCCAACTGTCCTTTGAATTTTACCAGTGGAAGCCATCTTCATCCAAAGCATATAATTCTTCAAGCTTATTATTCAAATAGTTGACTATACTTCAAATTTTTCATATTCTGTCTACTTTACACATAGTTTCATTATCCACAAAGTGAAGAAAATGTGATATGACCAAGAAACATTTGTGAGGCATAGTTTTATAAAATATCAGTGTCTCTAATACTGCTCTTTTTGACCAGTACATAACTATCCTAAATTTTTTTTCTTGCAACATTATGATACATAACAAAAGGTGTGCTTCCATTTCATCACTTGTTACTGGAAACCACTCCTCATCCTTTTTCGAGTTCTGGTCCTTTATCTTTTGACTTGTGTATCTATTTACTTCGACAGTTATTTCAAAAACATCATCACTTAGCTCTTGTTTCAAAACACAAAGAGGCATAGGATTTGCTCCTAGTCATCACACAACTAAAGCATTTATAGCAGCAATTTGGGTAAATAGTTTTATATTTGGAATATTTTCTTTTTCTTCTCAATTCCATTCTTTATCTCCTGAATCACAATCATCACTGCTTGATATAAATATAGATAGGTCTTTAAAGATTTATTTTTATTGTTTTTGACAGAGAGAGAGAGATATAAATACAGAGACAGAGAGAAGGGGGAGGGCCCAGAACAGTCTCCATAGTTGCACATCATTTTTCCACATAGTTTCATTTCACAGATGGGCGCAGGGCAGCAACAGGGCAGGAACTGGGCCAGGGTCTTCATCCCAGTGAGAACCAAACTGGGAGCACTCCCCAGTTCAGCACATGGGTCCGCACAAGCCAGGATTCGATCCTCAGTCCCTGGGACTGCAAAGTGAGCACTTAACCATCCCGGCTTCCCTAGATATAGATAGAGATCTTGCACATTTACAAACATTATGTTGGATAGAGCTACCTTCACTTGAATTTGAATCTTCTGTTGAATAGTCAGCCGTACAAAATTTGTTGAGTATCAGTCTCACTGTTTTCACTCAAAAACCTCATTTGGCTTTCAGTGTCACATAGGTACAAATTCAAATTATTTCTACAGTTTACATTTTAACACTGAATACATATAATACATATTTCTTGATAATATTTGCATTATAACTGCACTCAAGGAAAATTAAATCCGTGTGCCTCTCAGAGATATCAATGTTTACAATGGCTTAAGAAACACATGACATACCCGAGACATCTTTGTATGTTAAGGGGTTAATACTACCTCTAAAAGAGCATCTTTGTTAAATAGGCTAAACAATAAATGTCTAAGGGCTTAATATATTTACCATTCAGAATTTATTATTCAGCAAAATCGTTGCATCCAAAAACCATTATCAGTAAGAACATTATTTTACATGGAAAATAAAATGAGTAAAAGTTTTAAAAAGTTATTTAAGTTCAATATAAGAACAATTTATGCTACTTTCTTTACCTCCAAAAGTTTTATATCACACTTAAAGGCGTAAGCAGACAGCAATGCTAGAAGGATGTTACAACAGGAGGAATTTAAGAACATTTGAGGTTGGCCCCTTCCAAACCTGATATTGATTTCATAGTAAGAAAATGATCTTATCTATACAAAACATTGTTCTTAATATTGATTTAAATTTGGATTAAAACCAGTTAGTTCTCAATGATCCATGCGCATAGTCAAGTAGTAATGAAGATAATGAAACAAAATAAAATTTTGATCATACCCACCAAAATGCACTTTTATTGATATCAAAATTAATTTGTATCTAAAATATGTATCAACAGATGAATGAAGGAAACAAGAGTGAGCCTGGAAGGCAGGTAAATGGTAGCGAGCAGCCAGACTGAATTAAAGTCTGTCACAACCTATAAAATAAACTACAAATGAATATTAATCAGAAGCTGAATATAATCTTTTCCATTAATTGAGTCACTAAATTCCAATTTCCTAATTTTAATTCCACTACCATCTGTTTGACAGTTCATATATTTATGCTATTTTAAATTCTTTGCAATATTTCTATTGGATAACACATTAAAAAATAATAATAAAAATTAGCTGACTAACCACAATCCGTGTTCCCAGTTTCTCAACAAGCCCTGAATAAAACACAATCTGAAAACATTACCTGATTCGTTAATTGTTTAAATTTTTGGTCCAAAGGTCAGAAAAAAGTACAGTGAATATTGCCTTATAAAAGTCACTGTATTCTGGGGAAATAGTTTGGTGGTTCCTCAAAAAGTTAAATACAGAATTATAATATGATCCAGCAGTTCTACTTCTAGGTATATACTCAAAGGAATTAAAATCAGGTACTCAAACAGACATTTGTACACCAATGTTTATAGTAACATTATTCACAATAGCCAAAGACGGTAACAACCCAAATGTCCAGTGACAGATGGATAATAAATTGTATGTATGAGAGATAAACACATAAATGGATTATTCAGCCTTAAAAAGGAATGAAAAATTCCGAGATGCTACAACATGGATGAACCTTAAAAATATTACGGTAACTAAGTCTGACATAAAAGAAAAAAGTATTGTATGATTCCATTTATAAGAAGTACCTAGTATAGGCACGTTCATAGAGATAGAAAGTAAAATAGAGGTTAGCAGGGGCTGGTAGAAGGGCGGAATGAGGAGATATTGTCTAATGAGTACATAAGTTTCTGTTTTGGATGATGAAAAAGCTCTGGAAATGGATAATGGTGATAGTTGTTCATTGTGAATGTACTGAATTCACTATCCTGTACATTTAAAAATGGTTAAAATGGTAAGTTAAAAGTTATTTTACCACAATAGAAATAAACAAATAAAACTTTTAAATCACTGTATTCCAAAAAACTGGAGTACAAAATAAAAACCGTGTAGTCATAGATACCTTTCTCAGTAATAAAAGCCCCAAGAGATTTGGTTGAGATAGTGGTATTGTGATGATAATAATAAGACTATATAATAATCTTCTCAAAGTTATGTAGGTTTATGATATTCAGTACTTTCACACATACATTACTGCATTTTATCCTCAAAGTAACATTGCAAAAAAGGCATGATAAATATTTTTATAAAAGGGTATGACTTGAGATCACAAGACTAGAATTAAGAATGGAACCCCAATATTTGGTTGCTGCATATTTTTTTTCTACCATACCACCAATATCTCTGAAGCATGTGATAAAAAGTTAAGCTAATATATGCTAAGTGTTATAGCATAGTCTTATTGTAATATTATCAGTCTCCACCAAGTCACCTTTTAAAATCTCAACAAATGAAAATAAGATATAGGAATAAAAATTTAACCTATTTGACTTTCACTGAAAATTGTACTTCACACCACAAGAAATTCTCTTTGATTATTAATGCTTGAGCCACTTTCAAGACTAAGGCTAAACTCTGTCCCCTTTTAACTCTGTTTTCTTTCCAGCAGGTTTTATTCTCATTATAATATAGTAAGTACATGGTCACCAAAGGTAAACTTTAGATTTCCTTGAAGGCAGTAAGACACTTTGTATAAAGAACACTATTTGCACTGGGAATGTTTTTCTACCCTTAGATTTAACCATTATATTGATTCTATGAATAAATAGTATTTTGTCTCTCATCTTGATCACTTCTATTATAACTTCTGACTTTCCTCAGTGGCATTGTAGTAAAGTTATAAAGAATGGAATGAAATTATAGGAGGGCAAGAATCAGTTAACAAATGAAAGCAATTCGAAAAAATACACCAGATTCCAATTTTCCAGCCTCAATACTGTGAAGATGAAGTTGTACCATATAGTAAAAATAACTGATTTCCTTTCTTAGGCTTTAGAAAAGCATTCTGCATCTAAAGCAAACAAATAATAGAGGTACCAGAACCACCTCTGGTGCAGATTAACAGAATAAATTATGTTGGAATATGATTCTATAAGTTTCTGGAAGGTCATGTACCTCCTATACCTTTATATAGAGGTAACTTTCTATAGATTAGAACAATTAGACAAGTAAGAACAGAGTAAAAAGAAGTTGCCTTTTCCCATACAACTGTTATTTTGGCTAATGGCAATATGGTTCTTATTCTCTGAAGAAAAGAATAATAGATAGAGTACATCCCTAAAAGCCTCAACCAATGAAATACCTTGGTAAACAGGGAAGAAACCTGAGAGCAAACACCCTGCTTTGAAGTATGTCAATGTAATCCACAATCCCAGAGACCAGGACTGTCTGCACAAATAGAGGTCTATCATGTCTACATAGAACAGGTCTATGGTAGGCCTGGGTTAGTAATTTCTAGTAATAAAAGAGTACTTAATAGGATATCCCTGACATCTTCTACTTCACCTTCCTTTTAATAAAGATACATAAGACGAGTCTCACATCCAAATTATTTTTTAAGACAAGTTGCCAATAAATATCAGCATCAAATATCACTATGAGTAAAATAAATATCGTTTACTTTCACTGTAACTTTTTGAAACAGAAAAGTCCTTTTATAAAATTATCTTATTAAGAAGTCAATATTTTTAAGGGGGATGAAGGAACAGAACAAATTAGGAGGAGGACAAAGGGTAGTCAGCCCATGTGTGCCCCACTGACATATCCTCCACAGACATTCTAGTGGTAGGCAGTTTGAAAAATGTTAGTTCCAGGCTTAACTAATGGCCCTGAGGTAAATAAATTACTTCAATAAGCAAAAATACATAGATAAAAATCCTCAAGAGTCCCTGAGGAAGATAAAAGTGAAACTAAAACTTAAGTTTTATCCTGCAAGATCATCATTGTGAGTCTTTCCAACATAAAGGACAGCAAAAGGGAAGAATATGCCATAATAGCATAACAGAACACATGATTGCATGTATCAACCATGATTACAGAATAAGTAAACTTATCTATTTAAAAAAAGGTTTCTGTAAACACTTTCTGACTTTATGTAACCATATAACTCAACAACTGACAAGCAAACCTACTGTACATTAAACACTGGAACAATGATAGGATTTAAGAACAGTGAAACTTCAATTATTCAGATATTTAATGCAAATAAAATGTATAAAATCAAAAAGATCACCTAAATTTTCTAATTTCACAAATCAGAAAAGGCTGACTAGACCCAGATCACATGAATAAAATCAGAGCTTGAATCTAAACCAAAGTATTCAATCAGCCAACCAAAGATCCTTATACTATATCAAACTATTAATTTCCTTCTTAGAAAGGCTCCAGGATAGAAAAATATAGGCCATGTTCCTATTGAAAGACAAAAATGAAAGACTTAAGGAGCATAACCAATAGTATTCTTATATCTAAAAAATGTGTCAATGAAAGGGAATCTAAAAGAAAGTAATCAAAGAAGTAAAACTGGCAGTATACACCCAAAGAAAATGATCAGTACCATGAACTTGATTGTATGCTATTCCTTCATTCCATAAATATTTACTAAGCATTTACTAGAGCAAGCACAGTACTAAGCCAGGGGATACAAGCATGAACAACACAATTCACAGAATATACTGTAGTTTACACATGGTTTGCAAGCAGTGAGGAAGGCAGGAAGGATAGCAGAAAAGAAGAAAGTGGGTCTTGTAGTAATAAATGCTATGATGAAAAACAAAACAAGATAAAAGAACAGAGTGGTAGGAGAAAAAAAGGATGCCAATTTACAAAAGGGAGGTAGAAAAGATTTCTCTGAATGATGACATCTGAGCAGAGATTTGAATGATCTGACGAAGAAAGAGTCATGTGGTTATGGAGTAGAGATGGGAAAGGGTTTCAGGCAGAGGACCTACAAGTGCAAAGGCATGCATTGTGGATAGGAGAAAAATCACTGCAGCTACAGTGGTATAAACTGAGGAGAATGAGAGATAAGGTACAATAGAATCTGGTACACAGAAGGGACTCCAAAACCTTTGCTGATTAACAAAAAATGTGTCAGGGCAGGTAGCAGAGAATTCTTAATGTGGCATACTCTCTCTAAACATCTCTCTGTTTACATCCCTTCAAAGTACAATATACATATTCCCTTTTGGAGGGAAATGAGGAATGGGAAGAGAACTTGCCCTTCTGCCATACATTCTCATTTCAGATCTCTCCTTTTTTAAAGATAAAACCTAGCATGTCTTCCCTACATTCCTCAATTATCCTACTCCCATCCACATTTTCCTGCCCATTGCTTTTCCACATCCACGGAGGTCCAAGGATCCAAAGCCCTCCTCCAAGCTCTATTATCAGGTTCCACTCATCCAATGTGGCTAATCAAGTAGCTCCGGTCTCCTTCACTGTGGATAAGTGGGAACTGTATTCACTTCTTATCTTCAGTCTCTCTCCCATTTAAAGTAGTTTATGATGAGGCAGAGGAACTGCTACTCTGCTATAGCAGTGTTTGACAGTCTTTTGATTTGTACTGCAATAATCTCAACTTCCAGAAGAAAAAGAATACAATGATGGAAACTTCTACTCTAGGATTAATACTGATAATTATGATCAGTGATGTCACAAGAATTTAGGGCAAACACAACCATCATCTTATCACTTTATTATTTATTAAAACAAGAAAAGAAAAAATAGCATAAAGTAGCAAAGGTTTTAATAAAGCATATTCTTAAATGTTCACAGGGGTGTGCTTCCCGAATGCGGTGAGGTCCCCAGTTCAGTTAAAATAAATAAACAAACTAACTAACTAACTAACTAACTAACTAACTAACTAACTAACTAACTAACTAAACTAACTAAACTAACTAACTAACTAACTAACTAACTAAAATTTTGGGGAAGCCGGGATGGCTCAGTGGTTTAAGCACTCACTTTGCAGCGCAGGGGGCTGAGGATCGAATCCCGGCCCCAGCCCGTGCGGCCCCATGTGTTGAACTGGGGAGTTCCCCCAGTTCAGTTCTCTCTCTGTCTCTGTCTCTGTATCTCTCTCTCTCTCTCTCTGTCAAAAAATTAAATAATTAAATAAATAAATAAATAAGGAAAAAGTGGAAAAACATGTTTTAAAAAAAAAAAAATGTTCACAGAAAGCAGTTACCGGTAGGTAAAAATCTCCTATTTGGGGAACTTTACACACATACACAAATGAAGCTGAATGACCATGTCCCAAAAACATCATCCAATATTAAGGTGCACAAAGTGACCTCTAAAGTCTCTGAAGATAAACTATGTGAAAGGCTCACTCAGTTTGACAGATGAGAGTAAACTATTTGTGAAACTGAAAAATTAAAAGATTTTCTGGGGGAAGCTAGGATAGCTCAGAGGGTTGAGCACTTGCTTTGCAGTCCAGGAGCCCAAGAATCGAATCCCGGCCCCAGCCCATGTGGACCCATATGCTGATCTGGAGTGTGACCCAGTTTAGTTCTTGCCGGGGCCTATTCTGGAGGCTCCCAGCCCAGTTCCTGCCCTGCGCAGCCCCGCACCCACCTGTGGAGTGAAACTATATGGAAAACTGGTGCTGTCAACTATGGAGACTGCTCTGGGCCCTCCCCCTTCTCTCTGTCTCTCTCTGTCAAAAACAATAAAAATTAATCTTAAAAAAAAGATAACTGGGTCCTTGCAATCACCATAGAATTAGTAGAGATGGTTCCTCAGATATTGGCCCAATAACCTCTCCTAACCAAAATATCATGAATCATTAGAAATTCGAACAAAAACTGTTATTTCTTTACCAAATCTGGACTACTCTGTGTAATTATATACAGCAAGATTAAACAGAATTAAATAAATTCAAATAAGGATAAGTAATATGGACTAAGAATATTGCTAATATTCAGCATGACAAGAGCAAGAAGCAGCAACTGACCACTCCCCTCCTTGAAACTTGTTCCCTTGGTTCTAGGATACATGTTCCCAGTCTGTCTTCTCCTTTTTAGGATTTTCATCACCTCTTGCAGCTAATCCTAAAATGCTGACATTTAGCAGGGTTCTCTCCTAGGCCCTCCTCATGACCTTCACATAACATGTCCAAAGCTGAACTTACGGTTTCTCAAATTTATAGCTGTTCGAGTATGCATTATCTCAGTAAGTGGTCCCAGGAGCCCCTCAGTTGCTCAAACCAGAAAATAGCCATATTCAACTCCTTCCCTTTATAACTCCTACATATCAACCAAGTCCAATAAATTCTACCTTCAAAATATTTCTCAAACCAATTTATTCTCCTTTACCACCTCTAGTAGCACCTTAATCCAGCCTATCACCTCCCATGAGCACCAGTGCAACAGCCTCCTAACTAGTCTTGATGAATTTAGTCTCTCTCCCTTCTGAACTAGTCTTCATTCACAGCCAGACAGTACTTGTTCAAGCTCATAAAGTTACTTATCTTTAAAAACCTTCCATGGCTAAGTAAAATACTGTCACCATGACTTACATAAAGTCTCAATGATCTGACTCCTGCTTACATTTACAGTCTCATGTGAAACCTTTCTTCCTCACATTTTAATTAAGCGCCAGTCATAATGAAATTCCTTCAGTTCCATGAACATGCCACTTCTCATCTCCATGTCTTTGCACATGCTGTTTCCTCTGTCTAGAACACACTGCCTCCCCTTCTTTGCCTAATCACTTTCTTCTTCGGACGCCATTCCAGGATCAGCTTCAATGCCATTTCCTAAGAGTGGCCTTCCCTGACCTCCAGACATGATGGCATCCACTGGTGCTCCCATAGCTACCTTCTAATTCTCCTTTCTTTACATTTATCACGGCTGTCATTCCTAATCCAGTCACTGTCTTTCTTATGAGTCCATAAACTCCACCAACACCAAGAACCTTCCTATTCAGCTACTCTATTCCTAGTGACTACTAAAGCGCCTAAAATATATTAGATGCTTATTAAATATAATAAGAGGGTTGAAATTAAAATACAAAATAGAACTTAGTAAATTACGACATGTTAAAACTACAGAAACAACCCTTATAGCTCAAATAAACTTAAACGAAGGAATGCACAACATATATTTGTTCATTCCATCCAGACATAAAAATTCCATTTAACTGAATTTGTGACTCAGGATTTCTTTTAAAAAGAGAGAGAGAGAGAGAGAGAGAGAGAATGAATATTGCTAGTAAACATAATACAACTATTTGTCTCATACCTTCCTATCTATGATTTTTGATATGCTAGACTTTGTGTTTATACTTGATATGTTGGTTCAGTATCATTCGCCCAGCACAGACTGTTCTAGAACATAACTAGCATTCCAGAGAGACACACAAATTAACAATTTAACTTTATCCCTATGCACTAGTATCAAAAATATCTGTCAATCCAAAGAAGTAGAGAAAGGCTCTAATAAGTCAGAGAAGAGTTTATGACACAACCAAGTAAGGAGTCTGTGTTCAGAAGCTATTCCAAAAAGGCACTGTATATATCATTATTAAGGATTTTTCAAACATATTTATTGCTTTAAAAATATCACACTGCTACACAAGAAGGTTTTACTAATGCTTAATAAAACAATCCAAACAAGATTATAAAACGAATAAACTAAACATACCCATTCAACACAGACATAATGAAATAGGATAAACATTGAAATAATCCTTAGTTATACAAAATCCTTGCTACACTTTTAAGAAAGAGGGCAACAATTTACATGGTGCTTAATCCCTTGAAAAACAAGGCTGGCTATGAATTCTAATTAAACCTGAGGTAGAGTGCCCATCTCACAAAAGAGTAACCACACATGCAACATTCAGTAGGAAATGTAACCTACAACTGAGAAAAATGATGGGCTTTAATATTAGGCAGATACCTAATTTCTGACATTTACTGTCTAGGTCACCAACTTTGGAAAATCTGACTTTAAGTATGCTATCAGATACAGCCTGTTTTAGATCAATTTTTAGAGGAATCAATGTATCCAAAGAATTAAAAGTAGTCCGAAAAACACTTTTACATGTTACTTCCATTTCATTTTCAAAATGAGAGGGAGAAAACTTGGTTTAAGTTGGTTGGTTATTTATTTATTTATTTGGTCATTCCATCTCCTTCACATAAAGCCTAGTTAGTTCTTAAAAACATGTAAAATAAAAATCTTTCATATTAAAATAAAACTAAATTCAGAGCAATCATCACCTCTCAACTTAGCTTCTTAAATACAAAATTAATATAAACATAACTCATCTCTTATTTTTTCTTATGATAAAGTAATACAGAAGCCAGTGCCTCTTCACATTTTTTTTATTGTTTTTGACAGAGAGAGAGGAGGGGTGGGGGAGAGAGGGAGAGAGGGAGAGAGAGAGAGAGAGAGAGAGAGAGAGAAACTGAACTGAGTGAACTCCCCAGTTCAGCACATGGATCTCCACGGGCCAGGGCCAGGGCCGGGATTCGATCCTCTGTCCCCGGCGCTGCAAAGTGAGCGCTTAACCCACTGAGCCATCCCAGCTTCCCCCACATTTTTTTTTAAAAAACATGTTCGCAGGCTTCTAATTTCACTGCAAAGAGGAATTGGGGGAAAAAAAATAGAGAATATCACATCCTAGAAAATACACAGCTGAGAAAAAGAGCAGTGTGAAATATACCTACCCTAATAATAATATATGTTAACGGGCATATATCAGACATAAACTAGATACCAATAAATACCATTTTCCTTTAGAAATTTCTGCTCAAATTTGCTTAAATTTTATTGGGAGAGTTTTAAATATCAAATTCATAATTTTCAAAATTCTGTTTCTCTACAGCCATAAAAGAATTTTTACACAATTCAAATTTATTCTCTTGCTCTTCTCTATGAGCTGACATCCATTTGTGCTCCCTGGACTCTTACTTACCTCAGCTTCTCAGAGTGTGTTATCTGTCTATGAAGTTAAAAGTATCCCAGGTTTCTGCTACCTCATTTGTGGTATGACAAAGATAAATCCCCAAGACACTTCCTAACTAACCGAACTCCAATCAGGATCCAAAGGAAATATTTATGCCTTTTAAAGGTTACCTAGACCACATTTTTAATATCTTAATATTTTAGGAGTAGGGAGAACTTGAGTTCCAAACTACAAAGAAAAATTCTAATAAAATGTCTGATAATTTGTACTAATTAAGTCTATAGGAAGAATTACCTTGTCAAAAATCAGAAAAAGAGCAACTTTTAAGTTCTCCAAAACATTACACTGCACTTTAAGAAAAAACTATAGTATCTTCTATTCTATAAAGAAATCACATATTAGATAGAAACAATTTTTGATTTATTGATTTAAATACCCAAATAATTAAACACAGAGGCAGGAAAATAGTTTATTATTGACTAGGTAAGGTTTTGATTTTTTTTTTCAGTTTAGTTAGTTGGGTATTACTAATATATTTTGTAGAATTTTAGAGCAGGAAGGGGCCTAAACATTACCATGCCCCAAATTCAAGGTTTTACTAATGAAGCATGAAGGCTCATAAGAATTCTCTAGATAACTCATGCCAAGTTAGAAGGGAATTCCATGCAGCCTCTGAATTGCCGCAGTACTCCTTTCTCTACCCAGTTTATGACTGTTTCAATACCTGTATTATTCTTCCTCTAAAATCGCAACTTTCTTTACTAAGTGGGTTCTGATTCAATTGCAAAGTTGGTAGATGTGAACACGAAATCTATAAAAGGCAGTAAAGTTAGCAAAATGGTGAGAGGACAAGAAAATCAAGACACAATAACTGCCCCAAAGTACATAACTTGGAAAACAAGATATGAGGAAGAAAAGGTTTACAATTGCATATACAGACAAGAAAAAAATGTAATTAAATATAACAGTATATGCATACTTCCTTCCAAAAACTAAACTGTATTATAGCAGGGTTCTTAGATATTCATTCCACTTGTCTTTTTAAAATACCATCATGAAACAGTATTTCAGAAAATTTACAGAAGATCTATTAGGAAGAAGGAACAGCGGAATGATCCCTTATTAGATCACATTTCTAAATAAGGTATGGTAGAAGGTAGTTACACCAACCATGTTTTAGGGCACAAATTCTGAGACAGTGTGAATACACAAGTATAATAACTGAGACAACAAAAAGAACACCTATTAATGGTACCAAAGATGACCATTTACACAATGAGATTTCCTGACTCCAGGTCCTTTGCTGAGAGAGCCTCAGCCAGAAGTAAGTTCTCTCCTTTGACTATGGCATTCTGTCTGTAAAGCACCATATCACATTTTCCTCCTATACAACGACTTACGCAGTTGCTGTTTTTATTAGGCCTATGTTTGATTTATGTTTCTTATCACCAACAGCCTAAACTAAGTAGCCTTTAACTAGCAGTCAAATATTTTTTTATTTGACTAAATAACAGCATTCACTCACACACAAACAGGCAAAAAAAAGGTAGGCATTTGGTTTTGCCATATGTTCAATATGAATTATGGGACAGATCTAATGAAAATCTAAGTGATGTTAGACGATGTATTGTAGAACTGTACACCTGGAACCTATGTAATTCTTAACAACCAATGTCACCCTAATAAATTTAACAAGAAAAAGAACAAGAAAAAAATACTTAATGATGTAATAGGAATGTGGTGCCCAAACCAAAGGCAGCATTTCTTTTTGGCTGTCACACTATATTTGGAATACAGTATTACATTTATTTTGAGAAGGTCACTAACAACTTAGGGAGGCTTAATGATTGCATATTATTTCATGGTATTAATAAAAAATGTGCAATTAAAAACTATCTGAAGTTAAGGGTCATATAAAGTTACATAAAATGCTGCCAACTAAAATTCTTATCTAGAAAACAGATCTGAAATGAATCTTTTTCCCTCCTTCAAATCAAAGTAGGAGATATTATAACTTAAGTACTTTTTTCTACAATGATCAATATTTTGTACTATGGAAAATAAGTTAATTTAAATAACATATTTATTTCCATGTATAAAATACTTTGTTTCACAGCATTTCTTATTATTCTAATCTTTTATCCATTAACATCTTCCCTAAGCATATGAACTACAAGTGCAAATAATGGACATACTAAATAGTGGCCAGGGTGTCTACCTGTGAAGAATTAAAACACAGTTATAGAAAAATAAACAAGATATACCCACATGAAAAGGAGAGAGAATGAATATAATGCCAATGACACAGGTAAATGATTTAGAAGTTCAGAGGAAGGTGCAGGTAAAGCTTCAAAGAAGTAGAACTTGAACTGTGCACTAAAAGATGAGAATTTATTTAAGATCAATGACAAAAAGGTGAAACTATATAATTTAATCAGCAATCAGATTATTCTGGGTGCAACACACAACTTTAGAAAGTAAAGTGAAGTTCAGAATAAGAGACTACAACTGATTTGCACACAATCTTAAACATCAAGTTCAGAAATCTACCTATCATTAACTGAAGACATTAGAATAGTGGTGTCCAACCTTATGGTTTCCCTGAGCCACACTGGAAGAATTGTCTTAGACCACACATAAAATATACTAACACTAACAATAGCTGATAAGCTAAAAAAAATAAAGGCCAACAAAAAAATCTCACAGTGTTTTAAGAATTTGTGTTGGACCTCATTCAAAGCTTCCCTGGGTCACAGATTTGACATGCCTGCTTTAGAAGAATAAACTGACACAAAAAAGGGAAGAATTTAAGAGTCATCTTGGAGTAGTACACTATACTTGTCCAACCTGCAGCCCAAGACAGCTTTAAATGCAGCCCAACCCAAATTCATAAACTTTCTTAAAACATTATGAGATTTTTTTGCACATTTAAAAAAATCTTATCAGCTATTGTCGGTATTAGTGTATTTTGTGTGTGGCCCAAGACAATTCTTATCTTCCAGCGTGGCCCAGGGAAGCCAAAAGATGGACACCCCTGTAGTACACAATACGGCTTTAATGATAAATGGCAAGGAAGTTGGCAAACCTATTAGGAGGTAAATAATCAATCAGGATTACACCAGTACAAAAACTACAATATGATCAGATTTACTAATTACAACAGGCAAGTCAGAGTCTGACAAAGAATACTCAAAGGTTTTATTATCTAAGTACCCCTAATAAACAGAAAGAAAAAAATATGGGGTTTTGAGTCACGTAGGTCTGGGTCAAATTTCTGTATAATTTAAAGATGTTAACTTCTTTGAGTCTTAGTGTCCTAGGATATAAAAAAAGATAATTACTTTGTTTGGGTGTTGAGAGGATTAAATAAGAAAATGCATATAAAGCATCTATGCACCTGGAACACAGCAGGCACTAAATAAACATGATTTTTACCTCTCTCCTCTGGTTCCGTTCTTTATCCCTTAACAATTCTGTCTGAGAACTGAGCAGTATAATAGGTAATCTATCTACATGTTGTCATGTCAGAGCTGATAAAATTGAGTTAATGAGATATTAAATGACTTATTCAATGGCATACAACCAGCTATCTCCACTGTTGGTACTAGAAGAGATATATTGCCCATAAAACACATAAAACATTGTAGAAAACTATGAACATAGAATCTTCCTAGACATATCTTCTAATAGCACGATTGAGGATCTGATTCATAAATTTAAATCTATTTAAATGAAACTGTTTCCTTAACAATATAAAAAGGGAAATCCATTTTAAAAGAAAACACTTCTTAATGTATATGCCAAATCAATGTATGCTGAATTTCCAATGGGGACCTTTCCAATACAGAAGGAAAATTAAGAGTATAAATTTCCTATTTTAACTTAGATTGAACAGAAGGGAACTTTAAAGACAGTCAGCAATAAATTTACTCACCTTCCATGGGCATGAAAATCTAGACGTAAAAACTGGTCTTCATGTGAGACTGCTCTTTTGGCACGCTGGTGTTTTTGGTGTAATGAATCCACATCATAAGATAATCCTTCATAATGTCTAATATATTTAGTTAAAGGATTTCCATACTGACCTATGAAAAATAAACAGTTTAAATTAGTATCATCTTGAAGGCCCCTTCAAGTTCTAATATGATTCCATGACTATTCAAATATCTATAAATATGTGTGAAAGAATTTTCTCACCAATTCTAATATTTTATTATCACATACATTTTTTTTTTTTTTAAGTTACTGTAATGGGAATTTCAATCACACACAAAAGTTTGAATGTTTAGCCAAAAGTTTGAAATGTTTAGATTTGTCTTAGATGTCTTTTATCAGGCTGAGGATGTTTTCTTATATTCATACTTTGCTGATAAAAACTATCAGGAACTGCTGACTTCTGTTACCTGTTCTTTCTGTATTGAGATGATTATACTGGGGATGCCAGGATATCTCAACAGGTTGAGTGCTTGCTTGCCTTGCAAGAGTGAGGTCCAGGAATAAAGTCCAGGCCCCTGCCTATGGCAAACCTATATGGTGAATGGTGACACAACTGGTAACCACTGGGTTGGTGGCAAAGGTTCCCACCTTCCATGTAGAAGGCCCCCAGGTTGGTTCCCACTGTGCGGTCCCACATCCACCTGTGTGGAATGAAACTATGTCACAACTAATAATATACAACTATGGAGACTGCTCTGAGCCCTGTCTCCCTTCTCTCTCCCTCACCTTCTCTCAAACAATAAATCTAAATTAAAAAATTATAATGGTTTTTTTCTTTTTCATTTATTAATATGGCAAACTAAACTGATTTTCTAATGTTAAACCGATCTTTCATTACTGAAATAAATCCCACTTGATCATGGTAGATTATCTTTGACACTATTGTTGGATTCAATTTGCTATAATTTTGCTCAGAATTTTTATCTATGTTAACGAAAAACATTGGTCCTGTAATTTTCTTATTGTCCTTGTAAAGTTTTGATATCAGGCTTAAAAATGAGTAGGGAAGTAATACCTCTTCTTCAATTTTCTGGACAAATTTATATAGAATTGGTATTATTTCCTCCTTAAATGTTTCGTTGAATTCACCAGTGAAGTCATCTGTAGTTTTCTTTGTGAAAGGTTTATTAACTATAATTTCTATCTTAATATACCAGGGGTACCAAAAAATGTATACACATTTTAAGCGATGTTATGTATAAATTACTTTTTGACGCTGAATTGAATTATGCTAACAATGTGTAGAATGATGTTCACTCAAAAGATGGCATTAAAATCAAATGAATGCTAATGTCACCATGCTTGGGACAGTCAAAGAAAATGGCAGAAGCACGGTTGTTGTTCCAGGAGTGCAAGACCATTTTGAAGTGGTATTTGAAATGCGAGAATGAGTATGCAACAGAACCTCCAATACGCTTAACAACTGCATACCGGTACATTCATGATAAAGGTCTTGAATCAGTAGCCTCAACTTATGAAACTAAAAAGAGCAATTTGAGATGCACGGTAAATTGAAACGGGATTATGCAGATACAAGTGGACACTTTGATCAAAACTGCTCAAGCAATTCACCATAATTTGAAGTATCTGGACACTGAAGGTAACCACTTTGAGCACCTCTTATAATTGCTGAAGTCAAACATGACTTGTATTCATCTTTTGTTATCAGTATATATTGGGTATTACAATTTTAACATGGTTTTTTCCTTTCTTAAAATGTGTATACATTTTTGGCACCCTCTGTAGATATATATTATATGCATATATAATGTATAATGGTAACTAAAATTTCAATTTCAATATAGATAAAAAGCTATTCAGGTTATCTACTTTTTCTTGAGTGAACTTTGGTGAATTCATCCCTTCTACCCCAAATTTTTTAAGTTAAGGAGATAATAAAGCTGTTCATAATATTTTGTAATGTTTTCTGTCTTTTAAATCTGTAGTGATATTACCTCTCTCATCCCTAATACTTATAATCTACATCTCTCTTTTGTTCCTGATCAGGAACATAACTAGAAATGTATTGATTTTATTGCTCTTCTTATAGGAACAACTTTGATTTCTTCTGCTCTTTCATTATTTTTGTTTTCTATTTTGATTTTCACTTTGATCTTCATTATTTTTCTTCTGCTTACTTTAATTGCTCTTTTTAATTTCATAAGTTGAGGCTACTGATTCAGGACCTTTCTTCTTTTCTATTCCAGGTTTTTAGTGCTATAAATGTTCCCCTAATAATGTTTTAGCAGTATCCCATGGATTCTATAGTGTTATCATTTCATTCTGTTCAATATACTTTATTTCCCTTTTGATTTCTTCTATGATCCATGTGCTACTTAGAAATCTGTTTAGTTTCCAAATACAGAGGGTTTTTCTGTTATCTTGCTGTTATTGACTTCTAATTTAATTCCACTGTAGTCACAAAACATACTTTGTATGACATCAATCCTTATAAACACATTGAGACTGTTTGATGGCTCAGAATATGATCTATCTTTATAAATGTTTCATGTGCACTTGAAAAAGAATATGTATTCTACTGTTAATGATGAGTGTTCTAGAAATGTCAATCTCTGCCCTTATTAAGTAGGGTGTTCTATAAATGTTAACAAGGTCAAGTTGGTTGATGGTATGCTCAAGTCTTCTCTATCCTTACTGATTTTCTATCTACCTATTCTATTACTGAGAGAGGGGTATTGAAATCTGTCTATGATTGTGACTTTGCTATTTCTCCTTGCAGTTCTTGGCTTCACTGATTTTTGAAGTTATTACATGCATAAATGTTAATGATTATTATGCCTTTTGGATTTACTCCTTTTAATTTTAACCTATTTGTGCTTTTATATTTAAAGTGACTTCACTGCAGGCAGAAATAGTTGGATCTTTGTTTTTTATCCAATCTGATAATCCCTGCCTTTGAACTAGGGTGTATAGACCATTTACATCTAAAATGGTTACTAATGTGATTAGGTTTAAGTCTATCATCATGCTACAGGCCCTCCTCACTTAATGACTGAGTTCCCAGCAACTAGGTTGTTAAATAAACTGGTCAGTAAGTGAGAAGCTTAAAGGTGGATGTCTTACTGTGTGTCATGGCACCATTGGGTATGGATACTTTTTCCGATAGATATCACACAACACCATACTTATAAACGAAATATGTAGTCCTGTGTGATTATGAACGCTTTGTGCAGTGAATAATAATAGACTACAGAAACGAGACAAAGGCTGAGAAAGGGGATTCCATGCTGGACAACTGGTCATAAATTCAAACAATTGTTTAAAAGGGTAGGCTGTTAAGTGAGAAGTGGCTATATTTATTTCTATTTCTCTCATCTATTCTTTTTTTCCCTTTTCCTTTATTAAACTATTTCTTTTTCTTTTCTTTTTTTTATTCTATTTTATCTCTTGATTGGCTTATTAGCAAAACTCTTTGTTTAGTTATTTTAATGGTTGCTTTATGGCTATAGTATATACCTTTAACATCCCAACCTACCATCAAGTGGTATTATAATACTTCAGGTATAAGAACTTAATATTAGTATACTTACATTTCTCATCTCCTGACCTTTAAGCTATTGGCATCATATATTCTACTTACATGTATCTTATAAATTCCACAATACATTGTTATTGTTTTGGTTTAAACTGACAATTATATTTTTAAGAAAGATAAATAACAAGAAAGTATCTGCTTTATTTATCATTTCTGGGGCTATTCATTCCTTTGTGTAGATCCATATTACCATCCAGTATCATTTTCTTTCTACCTGAATTATTTTCTCTAACATTTCTTCTGCTGGTGAAGAACTCTTCCAACTTTTGTATGTCTGAAAGTCTCTATTTTGT
>PVKE010020158.1:0-27751 GCA_004027555.1 Craseonycteris thonglongyai
ATAATAATATCAAAAAAAAAAAAGAAGAAGAAGCCATTGATTTATTGGTAGGTTGCAGACTAAGAGTAGTAAGTACCGGTAAGTTCAAAATAGTAGATTTTTCTTTTGTTTTCTTTTGTTTCATATAGTTATTAAAGAGTCTTATTTGAAAACATTTTGATAAAATAACTCCAGGTTTTGTGTATATTCACAGTGTCTCTTAGTGGAAAGTTGCACATATGCAGTAAGACTCAACCTTATCTACAAAAACAAATGAGTATTCTATTACATTCTTAGAGATGTGGATATTCTTTCTAGCTTTAGAAGTATCAATTCTTTTTTTTTTCATTTTGAGAATCTTTCTAAGGAGACAGAAAGGGGTTTCTTTCAAAAAATTTCAGCCCAGGAAAAATGTATAACCTTTTTCTGTCATTTTGTAACATTCTGTAAGATTAGAAAATGTAGATAATCTTCAGGATACATCTTCTATGGCTCCCAGGTGTATGGGCACAGATGTTGCAACATTAAGTTTTGAAGTGAGCTCTACTAAAATATAGGTATTTGAAAAGAAGAGAAAGATATTCAGCAGAAGTTCATGCTGATAAAATTACACAATAGCACAATGGACATGTCCCTGGGAGACCTGAAATACAAAAATTTCAACAGGCCGAAAGTGAGGTTTCACGTATGGCAGCTTTCCTCACATAGCCACATTGCCTCTTCCTAAATGAGTCCAGTTTTATGCGTTCCCAGCAGGATCTCCAGCACATAGGACATTCAGTAAAATAACATCGCTTACGGTAATAACCAAATTAGAAAGTAATATTATAGGAGAGCTCCTCTAAAAAGGATCCTGTTTTAACATAAAATAAAAAGCTAACATTAAAACATTTTTCTGCAGATTTTACTGTCCATTTGAATTTAGCAATATTTGACATGAAATCTTAACTGTATTAACATTGTGTCATTGTATATCACATAACTTATTTGTGTTTTACTGTGAATATATTGGATTTTTTCTCTGTTCTATAGAATGCATATATCCAAATAATGCAATTATTTGTCTTGTATCAATTAATAGGCATACTATGGAATAGTCGTCTTTAATCTGTTTACCTAAGGTTGACCAAAACTGATGGAGACTTGGGGTATAATATATTATGGTCTAATGCCCTCTTGGAAAAAGATTGGTACAGACAGGCAGAAAGTGAAGTAAGTGTAAGCCAACAACAAGTATAGGTTATCATGTACTTAGGTTTAGGATAGGGAACCTGCAGATCCTGAGGTCTGACTAAGGGACTTAAGAATGTGGATTTTGTTATTCTAAAGAGGGGAATCTTGAAACCAATCCCTCAGGGATACCAAGAACAGTGTATACACAATTCATTTTTTCTGTGCTTTTTTTTTCTTTATGATTGCATATAAACCCTATAGTGTGTGTGTGTGTGAGAGAGAGAGAGAGAGACAGACAGAGAGAGACACAGAGGGAGAGACTAATTAGGATTCAGAAGATCTGACTTTTCATTTCGGCTTTGACACTGACTAACTATAACCACGAGTACGTTGCTCAAGCCTCTTGAGGCTCCAGTTCTCCCTTCAGCGAGAGACATGCTTTCCTCCTGCTTCCAGGCATATGGAAAATATGAAACAAACCATTTTTGAAGAATGATTCATGACCTCGAGCAGGAGTGAGCAAACCGGGACCCCCTAGGTCAAACCCGGCCCACTGCTTCTTTTTGTAGACCTTGTGAGCTAAGAATTATTTTTACCATTTTAAATGGTTGGGAGAATCAGAATAATAATTTGTGAGACATGGAAATTACATTAAGTTCAAATTTCAGTGTCCACAAATAAAATCTTTATTAAAGCACAGAACGCTGAAAACATTAGCTGTTTGACCCTTCATGGAAAATAATTCACTGCCCCCCATGTATAGCATCTATGTGAATGTAGCCTACATTGCCCTGAATGTGCAACTGCTCATTTCCATGTAGGAACTCCCAAACTATGCGATCTTTATCAATACGCACAGACATTATATACACGTATGCTTGACCGGGCCTGGGAAACAGGTTTATTCCCATTATGCCTTCTCCTTCCGTAGGCCCAGTGCTTGCTCTGTTTATAGCCCGCCCCAAACTTGTAGACTAGGAGAAATGGCTCCCTCTGATGTTAACCTCTCTTAGAGGGGACCCAAAGCAGTGTGCTTTGGGCTCCAAGAATTTCAGACTATGGATGGTGTGACTCAATCTCTCTTGGAATAAAAATTTGTTTTCTTTAAATACATTTCTTTTGCCCTTGTACTTAAAAAGGGTTCCATTTACTTGCCAGTGAATTGATCTTTGCTTTCTCTGAGTATACTTGTATACTACAAGTGAGATTTGCAATAGGACTGAACTAAGAATCCTACTCATAACATTTTTACAGAAAGACTATTATGTAGAAAAACTAACAGATGCATGTCTAATTCATAAAGTGACTGGGGTTGTTATTTAGGGATTGTAATAGCACAGGTATGTAAATATGTTCACTTATACATTTTGTTGTAAAGAGCATAATCTTGGGATTCTGGGATAGCTCATCAGGTTGAGTGCTTGCCTTGCAACCACATGGATTGAATCCCGGCCCCAGCCCATGCAAACCCATATGCTGAACTGCAGTACAACTGTAACTGCCAGGGTGGCAGCAAAGGTTCTTTTTTTTTTTTAAGACCTATTTTATTGTTTTTGACAGAGACAAAGAGAGAGAGAGACAGAGACAGAGAGAGGGAGAGAAGGGGGGAGGGCCCAGAGCAGTCTTCATAGTTGTACTTCATTAGTTGTTGACATGGTTTTGTTCCACACACATAGGCTGGGGGTTGCACAGGGCAGAAACTGGGCTGGGAGCCTCTGGCATGGGAGGCATGCCCCCGTCGAGCCAGGGACTGAACAGTGGGACAAGAGCCAAACTGGGGGCCTCCTGCATGGGAAGCACACCCCAGTTCAGCATGTGGGTCCACACAGGTCAGGGCCAGGATTCAGTCCTCAGTCTCCAGGGCTGCAAAGAGAACGCTTAACCCCCTGAGCCATCCTGGCTTCCCCGAAGGTTCTTGCCTTCCATGAGGAAGGCTCCAATTCAGTTCCTGCCCTATGTGGCCACACATCCAACTGTGTGGAATTAAACTGTGTCACAACGAATGATGTACAACTATGAAGATGGCTCTGGGCCCTTCCCCCTTCTCTCCCTCCCTGTCTCTCTTTCTCTCTCTTTCTCTCAAACAATAAAATAAATCTTAAAGAACAAAATCTTGTCAGTACATATTTTAATATGGTACCTTAAACTCAAATATTGGTTGGAATATCTTCTTTCAAATTTAAGTGCTACTTTTCTCTTGGTTTAGAAGGAAACTCAATTTATTTTCATTACTCTTTATACATCAGGTGCCTTCATTTCAGCACAGTAAGGAAAGAGCAGGTGGTATGAGGAGTACCTTGGATGTTAATTATTTTTTTTATTTATTTCACTGTGAGGATTTGCCTTTCAATGTGTTTTTATAATCAAGATGGAACAATTAGGGAGCTTGCTGCTTAAAATTCTCACTATGTTTATTTATGACATCTGCTGCAATGATAAAAAAGAGGTAAGCATTTTAACAATAGCAAGGGGGTTGGGTTGATTGCATGTGATCACTTTATTTCATTGTGAATCTTTAAAGGAATTATCAGGTAAATTAGTCATATTTCCAACCAATAAATATTATCCCATTGTTAGAGCTTACATTTTTGATGTAGAAGCACATCTGCTCATTTTTCAGGGATGTCATAGCTTATTAGCCTTGGATTTTAATTAAAACTAATTTAAAAAATTGCAGAGAAATAAGAATAAAAGGGAAAAGAACTGGATATTTCTTCGTAGAGGCATATTTCAAGAGAGCATTTGTTCCCTATACATTTTAGTTTTTTCTCTATTTATTTTAGTTTATTCCTCAGATATACACAAAAAATATTACTTTACATGTCTTCTCTTTTTCATATACTTTTGAGCATAATTCATAAAATAATAATATGCAGGGTCAAGAGATATATGGTTTATAGCATATTAAGGTAGAATACACATATTAAGGTAAGGACATACATTTCAAAATTAATAGTCATTTCAACACTTATATTACTCTTATATTTCCCATTAAGAAAATATAGACAACCTTATAGAATAAGGTTACATAATAAATAAAACTTGCATAAAAACTGGTAATTATATATAACTAAATAGGATAAGTTATAGACAAATAAGTATGACACAGTGTGTGACAGAGAGAGAGAGAGAAAGCTTGAGATTTCAAGATACTATGTTGCCAACTTTGAAGATGAATGAAAGAGGCCATGAGACGAGAAATGCAGTTACTCTAAAAAAACTGGAGTATGTAAGGAACCGGATTCTCCCCCAGAGCCTCCAGAAGGAAGGTAACTCTGCTATTCCCATGATTTTAGCCCCACAAGATCCGTTTCAGACTTCTGGCCTCCAAAACTATATGATAAATGTGTGTTATGTTATTAATAAGACACTAAGTCTGTGGTATTTTGTTACAACTGCAATAGGAAACTAATACATTACTTCTCAACATGGTTTCTCTGAACCATGTTGAAAAACCCAGGTTTGTCTGAATTTATATCCAGAAAAAAGCTGAGGCTCCCATATCTTTCCACATTCTAGTTAGGAATTGCCATAGTCATCCCTTCCACACTCCATGCTAAATTAGGCAGCATCTCTATTATCATGATCCATCCCTTTTTAACATCAGTCTCTGTTGGTTGCATGACTGGAATTTAATTCAGGTGAATCAAATACCACGTCCACAGTAAGTAGCAATAGAATAATTATGCATCTCTAGAGATGCTAGATATAGAACTTCTCAGTAGACCCAAATCACCTGGATGCCTTATTAAAGGGGTATTGCTGGGCCCTACATCTCAAGTTCCTGATTCAGTGGACCTGGGGGTGATGGGCAGGTAAGAATTTGCATTTGTAACACTTTCCCAAGTGATGCTGATGCTGCTGGTCCAAGGACCACACTTTGAGAACCACTAGAAAAGCCAGCTGAGTCACATCAGGCACTATCACCCATCACCTCAGCCTCCCAGGACCTTCCCAGCTGGGACACTGGACATAGATAGGGTAGCTGTGGTCAGAACGGGGACCAGTTTCCAACTCAAACCTCAGTATATCTGAGATCAGCTGTCTTTAAGGCTTTCTTCCCACATGTGGTCAGTGGCGTAGTGTGTCCCTCCCACAGGGGCAGGTCTGGAAAAATGTGGAAAAGGGAACAAAAAGACTATGTGCAGAAGAGGACTGTGCTCATCCACTGGGAAGCAGACCTGGACTATTCCAAGAGCATCCTGAGTTCTGTTTCTGAAAATACACAGCGTTTGAGTTGTGTATCTGAAAAATGTATTCACTACTGAAGAGCCATTTTTTTCCTGATTGTCATGAAAAACGTATAACAAAGGGAGGCGGAGGACCTTTCCCTGTTATTTTAGTAGTTTTGCCTGTCCTCAGACACAGAAGCAAGACATGGTAATGTGGAAGAAAATGGCATTTCCTCTGCAAAATTTGAAAAGAAGAAAAAAGAAGAGGAAGAATGTGGGATTATGTAAAATAAAAATAAACTTGATTTAGCAACCCTCACTGATTTAAGTCAGTTTGTTTTCCAAAATCTAACATTTTCTCAGCTGAATTGGAGGGCACTGGTATTTTTTTGTTTCGTTTTTTAATAAAAAGGAGAAATTGACTGGGGCTTTTAGAGCAATGCACATAAGCTATTGGCCACATTGAATCAACACCTGGGGCGTTGATTTGAAAGCTAAGGGCAGGCTCTTCATGTGGACTGCCAAGTAGAACAGAAGTGACTGGCTGATGCATCAGAGAGAAAGCAAGCCACGAGGGCTCCATCTGAAACTGCCTTTGAGGACCACAGGTAACCTACAGAAAATACAGAGGTTGTCTGAAACCTAATTATGATTTTGGAGTATATCTTTTTCTCCTTTCCACATACTACATGGGATTTCTAATTAGAAACGACTTTCTAAACCAACCTGACCTAATTCCTCTTTCTCCCTCCAAAATGTGTCCCATTTTTGATGTCCAGGTTTGGCTTTGCATATTCGCTACACACTGTTATTGTTTAGTTTTGTACACTTGTTTGGCCTGCCTTTCCCGACATTGCAAGCAGTAATAGTCTCATTGACTGGGTAATTAATGAAATCCTGTACCTTTCCACTCTGGCTAGCTGCCCTCTTTCTTCTCCCCTATTGTTCTTTTAGTAACACCACCAGCAGATGGTAGAGATTTTTCACCCTTTCAAAAGCTTTATATGTATTTTTCCCATCTCATCAAGCATATCTCAGCCAAATGTAATTAGCTTGAGGCTTTTGAGCCCTCGCGGGAGACCAGTTAAAGACCTGAGCAATTTCAATAAAGAGCTTGAAAAGCAAGTCCAGGAAGACTATGCAAAACCACAGGAGAGCCTCTGTTATTCAGAAGCAAAGACCTCTCTCCTCTCCCTCATCCCTCCATCTTTTGGTATTTTAAATTCTCAGCATATTCATGAGGCCTCCAGGGCTTTGGAGCTCTAGTGGACCGTTATTGGGTAGGTAGGGTGTTTAGTCTCTCTTCAGCAAGTTTGATGTTTGGTTCCTTCTAATTGATTTCAATCAGGGAGTGCTTTTTGGTTAGCCCTAAGCCACTCCCAAATGGCACACAGTTTGTTTGCTAAATCTCTTAGCCTTTTCGTTCATGTTTTATCCCCTGGTTGCTAAAAACTAGCCAGTAAGCCTTCTTTGTAGTTCCAGGCATTTGATATGAAAGCTGAATTAATTAACTGCAATATAGATCTGCACCCTGCCTTAGAGTGGTGGTGCAACCCCTTTATTTCTGAGTAGCCACCTATATCACAGCACTTGATCCCACAGCTGAAGCCCTTTTCCCCATACGTGCAAGAAAGCAAGTTTTTGAGACAAAATTAAATTCTATTTTTATTGAAATGAAGTGAGGTAGTGCTTAAGTATGTGAAGCACAGATTTTCTGTGGGGTGTCAAGAGAGGGTTATGGGCTCGTCCACGAATTGTGTGATGTGTATTTTCCCCAAGCACTCGAGTGGGAGGCTCAAAATCTCAGGTGTTGGGTTGTAGGCTGATTAAGTGTGTTCTGTTAGTTTCTCATCAAGATTTGGATAAAAAGGGAATTATTCTTTGTAAATCCACTACCATCTTTTTCAGATTAAAAAAACCAATGCCTACATTTGATTAGAATAACCTTTTATTTTTCTAATCTCAAATAAACTAATCAGTTTCTCTTTGAATAGTGATGTATAAATATAGATATGTGCCTATAATGAGGATTTCATATATATATATACCACACTTTTTGAGGACATTGCAATCATAATTTAGAAGAAAATGACTCTTAAAACATGGGAAATATGTTCTTCGCCATGTTATGCTGTGGAGTAGGATTGCGAAGCACACCCCAAACACTTAAGAATTAACTTGTCTCCAAAATATGACACAATGTTTGAAGTACAGATTAATTAATAAAAGGATGTAAGCAGAGTGCAAGTTTTCTGTAGGTAAGACAGATAGGAACTTGGTCTTTTATAGATGCTTTCCATAAATGTTAGTTTTTCATAGAAGAATGAAAAGTCAATTGCAATAAAGCTGCATTAGGCCAGCCAGGGAACCCACTTGGGATCACGGAACTAGCTATATTGGTGCAGAATGAATAAGACAAAGAAAAAAGGAAAAGAAATTACATGGCCTTCTCTTTTAAAACAAGATACAGAGGCACATGGTTTGGCA
Source organism: Craseonycteris thonglongyai (assembly GCA_004027555.1). Taxonomy (NCBI): domain Eukaryota; kingdom Metazoa; phylum Chordata; class Mammalia; order Chiroptera; family Craseonycteridae; genus Craseonycteris; species Craseonycteris thonglongyai. The sequence continues at coordinate 7,812 of PVKE010020158.1, forward strand.
AACCTCATGTCCAGAAAATGTCCCAAAATTAGCTGCTATCGAGCTTCTTATTCAACAGTTTTACCATTAGCCAGAATGCTGTGGACAGGATAACCTTGTTTCATTCCATTTTCCAAACAACTAATGTTCAATCAGAAAACATTTGGAATTAATTATCAGTATTTCAGACCTTTGCAAATGATCATACCCATTTTTCTCCATTTTGAAGTTATAGAAATTAAGGGTATGAGGGGCAATGCACCAACATTTAGTTGGTGGAGGCAGGATCTGATATTTGCTAAGTTGCATTCTTTGTATCCCACCTTTTCCCCTGTAATCAGTCCTAAGGGTTTGTTATGCTAGATAGAATCTGATACTCTAGGAGGTATCTGCTGAATTTCAACTTAGCTCCTTTCTGAAATGGTAAAATCACGCTACTGTAAATCTTAGGGTTGGAATTGATCCTGAAGGTCACCCTGATATACAAAGGGCCCATTTCTTCCCAGCAGATGTTATGGCCTCTGAGACAGGATGTACATGCTGGGGAGCTCATTACCTTCCCTAGCAGTTCTCCCATCCTCAGATGATTCTGAGTGTTCAGAAATGAACTTGATTTTCTGTTTCTGCTCGTTCATCTCAGTTCTGCCCTAACAGGGAACTGAAACAAGCCTGACCCATAGGGCAAGAGCCCCTTGAGTATACAAAGGCAGTTTGCAGAGCCATCTCCGATGTCTTCTGGTTAGTCACTGAATTCATCCCTTACTTATTATAAGCACCCCTCATATTACAGTCCAAACCCTTCTTCATCTGGGCTGCATACTCATAAGCAAGCAAGATTTGCCAATGTCTCTTTCAGAACAGGGATATAGAATTGCACACAGTGGTCCAGACTTTCATTTGTCAAATCAAAGGCTACAGATTTATTTTTAAAAGACGTGGCTGCAGGCCCTGGCAGTTCTGAGTACAAACATCTCTCTGGGTGAGATGGTGAAGTACCCCAGCAGTGAGACCAAGAACCAGTCTGATTCTGCAGCCAAACTATCAGCGCTTTAGGCAGAAATAAGATATTGACCCTGGACTTGGTTTCCCCATCTGTAAGTGGGGAGTACCTACCCCAGGGGATTATTTATAGGGATCATATGATTTAATATGTATAGGACTCTAGAGATTAGTGCCAGGCACATAGTAAACTTTTCATTAATTATCAGTTATTGTCATCATTATTCTGAACAGAAGCCCACATTCCAAACCGAAGGAAAGCTTCACAGTTTTGTGGTGAACAGTGAGAAACCTACAAACTATAGGAACACTAGATCAAATGTTACCTTCTGCCCTAAAAAGACTTAGCTCATCTATTTCCTACTATCTACAGGCACAAGGTAGAACCACAAGGGCCCCCTGAGAGACATCCAGCTACTTTCATCCTCCCGAAGTGCCCCAGCTAGAAGTCTGGGACTCTTCCTTTAGCTGCTGACCTCTTTGATAGTAACAGACCTTATTAAAAGGATGCAGTGGATCAAGACAAACACCCTGCAGCCCTTGGCTTCTGGCAAATGTGCTGTGTCATGCGAGTGCCTTTGTCACAGCTGGTTCTATCCCTATGCAGAAATGACAGGGCCATGCAAACAATTCTAAAACCTGAAGTGAAAAAAAAAAGGGCCTGCAAACATAATGAATCAAGCATTAATGGAAGTGGATCTACATTGCTTCCACTGACACTGTTCACTGCAGCCCCAGATAGTAAATCCTGCAGCCTATGTAATACAACTGTCACTATCATGGTTGACATGTATAGACACCTGGCAAAACAGGGACATAGGAGCATGGCAACAGCTATTACTCAGTTTGGAGATTTGAAGTTTTAGAGCTTGTCATTAATCCCATTCCCTTATTCATGTTCCTCGTTCTGAAGTTTTATATTTACTACCATTTCTTCCAACAATTGCTGTTGGAATCAAAGCATCCTATAAAGCAGGAGACAGTAACAACATCTCACACCCTACAACAACCATCCTATAAAGAAACTCAAAATACCCAAAGGAGCTACATTCTCAAGAGCACGTGCTGGATTGGAGACAAGAAGAGATTTGGATTTTGCCAAATTAGTAACTGTAGGGAATTGCTGAGAAACCGTGGTAACTCTTTAATCTTTCTAGGTCATTCCTGATGGGTTCAATCTTAGACTACAATGGCAGAAGTCCACATTTCCTCTCTACTGAACTTGATTTTCAATGCCAGGTGTGAGGTGCTTGCTTTGTATAAGCTACATTATTGTTGGTGTCTTAATTCTCTTTAAGATGATTAGTGATTATGGAAATCACACCTTAGGAAAAGATAAGTGAGAGAGAGGACCAGCTGGGCTTGTGATGTAGGCCCTGGTGCATTTGGGTCACACAGGCAGCACCACACGGCCTAACTGCAGAGAGCTGACCTTCAAAGGCCCTTCTCTGCAGTGCTCACAGGACCAACATCTTGTGACATTTTGTGCTGGGTACAAAGTCCCACAGGCACTTCTTATCTCAGCATATGCCAGTGATCACAGCCACAAAGACCAGGGGACAGAACATAAAAGAATGGTGCCTTGTCTTCTTACAATTTTATCTTATTTTCCCTCTAGAATTTATATTTTGTTCCAACCATATTGTAACGAGGCAGTTCTGGAGAATAGAAAAAAAATAGCACTGTGATTTCACAACCTTATTATACGAGTGTCATATGGCTTAGGACTTAGCTTCTTTAGAGTGTGTTCGTGAATTTAGCAATAAGGAGGTGTCTGAAAGACCTCATGCACAGTTTATTTCCCTGTCTTCTCAGTGTATTTCACCTGCATTATGGTCCTGGGGGTTTTTAAGAGCTTAGGGTATAAGAATCTTGTTGAAGCTTTAGTATCCCTTCTATCCCTTTGTGGGCATAGAACACAGCCCCCAGCTCTCTCTTTCTCCCAATTCTATGTTGAGCCCTCTGAATCCAGATTTCTCATGATTTGAATGCTGCCCAATCAGCAACTGGAATAAAACCAGCCTTATGAGGGAACACAGACTTGGGACCCTGGCAACAGGGACTATACCCTCTCAACACACAATTCTATGTGGTCTTATCAAAACCAAGATATGGGGATAGCTCAGTGGTTGAGTGTTCACCTCCTAATCACAAGGTCTGGAGTGCAATTGGTAGCCACCAAGATAGCTTGGCAGTAAAGGTTCTCCCCTCCCATGGGGGAGGCCCCCAGTTTGATTTCCGCCCCACACAGCCCCACATCCACCTCTGTGGAATGAAATCATGCCACAATTAATGATGTACAACTATGGAGATTGCTCTGGGCCCTCCTTGCTGCTCTCTCTCTCTCCTCTCAAAACAAATGAATCTTTAAAAAAAAAGGCCTTTTTTTCCCAAATATTATTCTCTCTTTTTAAAATCAAGACAGACCTTTCTAATGACAAAAATAAAAGCATATCATCCTCACTTTTCAAAATCAAGCAAGTCCTTTTTAATGACCAAAAAAAAAAATGCATTTCAAACATTTCACAGGATGGGAGACAAGGCTTCCCAGAACACACTAAGCCCACTAAGTCTGGGACTTGGAGTTATCTTGCCCTACACAAAATACAAGAGTTGGGTTGACCTGTCCTGGAGCCATGTTGGCACGAAAGAAATAGTGGTGTCACTGGAAGAGCCGTGAACAGGAATCTGCAGAAGCATGTCCTAATCAAGATGCTGGCAAGAGGATCCCTACTAAACAATGGGGTGTGAGATCAACTACTGAGGACACGACACTGCTTGGAAAAGCCTGTCAGTCCTCTCCGACAGGATGAAGCAGCACCAGCTGTGTGTGCTCTGAGCCGCTGAGGCAAACAACAGCAAGCACCGTCCTAGACCAGCCAGTGAATGACGCCTTTTGGCTGAAACTGGCTTCTGCACAATGTCTCTGAGGTAGATGAAGGTTTCTTCAGGAAAACTGATGATATACAACTATGGAGACTACTTTGGGTCCTCCTCCTTCTCTCTGTCTCTCTCTGTCTCTCTCTGTCTCTGTCAAAAACAATAAAAAATATTTAAAAAATAATAATACATTCCAATAGGTAGTAAGTATTTTGATGCCAATGATCCCTCCCTTTTGGGAGATCAGAATTACTGACTCTATATTATCACTGTTGTGAGGTTTTTTGTTTTTTTTTTATTATTGTTGTTTTTCAGAGAGAGAGAGAGAGAGAGAGAGAGAGAGACAGACAGACAGAGAAAGAGAGAAGCAGGAGGGCCCAAAGCAGTCTCCATAAGAGCACACCATCAGTTTTCAACATGGTTTTGTTCCACACAGGTGGGTGGAGCCTCACAGGGTGGGAGCCCAGCAGGGAGCCTCCAGCATGGGAAGCACAGCCCCTCAACTTGGGGGCCGAACCACACCTCCCACATGGGAAGCTTGCCCTGGAGAGAACTGACCTGGTGACCATGTTCTAGTTCAACCTATTGGGTGAGCACAAGCCAGGATGAGGACTTGATCCTCAGACCCTGGGTTGCAAAGTGAACACTTAACCCCCTAAGCCATCCAGGCTTCCCCTATTATGACTGTTTTGGTACTTTATTTTGGAATGTGCTCTTATCACCCCCATGCTTTTAGCAGCCAAGTGACCTTTGATCACCAAAGATCTGGAGAATGTATTTATGTTCTCAGATCATCAGGGGTCATGCTCAAAGTGTGAGAGAGAAACAGTGCTGCCTTATGGAAATAATTTGGGAAGCAAAATATACCAGATCATTTGTATTACCTATGTGCTTTATTATCTTTGCACTTTTGGAATATGTCATGGATGCCTTATTGTGTCAAAAGTGTAATAATAGCCAGGGAATATGAAATGAAAAGGGAGTACAAAGAGCTCACTGCCATATCGTAACTAATATATTTGAAGTTAAATAGTTGTATGTACATGGGTCTTTCTTTCTTTCTTTTGTTCTAGTTTTATAAAATTTGAGGTGACATTGGTTAGTAAAAATCATATAGGTTTCAAGTATACAATTATATAATACATCATCCATGTGTTGTATTGTTTACTCATGACCAAAGTCAGTTCTCCTTCTATCACCATGTCATTGATGTCCCTTCTCTCCTCTACCATCCCCCTCCCCGCTTATACTTTGGTAACCATTACACTGTTGTCTGTCTCCATGAGTTTCTGTTTGTTCATTCATCTTGTTCCTTTGTTGCTTTTACTTTTATATCCCACATATGAGTGAAGTGATATGGTTCTTGATTTTTTTGTACCTTCTTTTTAATGCTCATCCATATTTCTAACATAATTTAAATTTCAGCATATGGGTTTTCCCCTATATTGTCAAGTTGAATTAAATGGGAAACAATAATGGAATTAATGGTTCTCACATGGACAACAATGTATTAAAATTTATCCCTGGTTACTCCTCTGCTCCAAAGACCATATTCATATCTATTATTTACTTAAACTCAAATTGTCCTAAGAAACATACATTTTACAGTGACCTTTAAACTGAGCTGGCTGACTTCTATGTTCTTCCTACCTCTGGTGATAGTGAATGTCAGTAATCTCAGACCATTGGTAGACTGCAGGCTTACTGGGTCAGTGATGATGTGTTTTGGAAAATAACGTTGTCCTACATACTGAAACATTGAATGGAAGCTGGGGGCTTCAATCTCACATTTGCAGTTTGGTTTAAACCCAAACAGGATATTAGTCCAAGTTTGAAGGATGAACATATGTGTTCACATCTATCCTTCCAAAACACCTAATTGGCTTAACAGTATAGAAACACAAATTTGTAGTAAACTCCAAGAGTAAAGAAATCAGGAGATGAATAATGGATTCCAACAAATATGCAGTTATTGGAAAGCAAATGGACATCTGTTGAAGATGAAACAGAGTGCAGACTAGACTGTAAGAAGCCACAGTGCAAGTAGAAGTAGCTCTTCCATTTTAGAACCCTGGAGACACTCCAAGTTGGTAGTCAGCAGTACAGTGACCATACAGTTTATTTTTTTTTAACTAGGACACTTCCAGAAATAAAATGAGGGACTACCAGCAATTACATTGGGTGAGACAATAGGCATAGCCTGAGACTGTGCTGGGTAACTGGTACATATAGTTCGTAGGCAAGATGAAGGTCAAGGCTAAAAGCAGGGCTGGATATAGGGGTTTAACTGAAGTTCTCTTTGAGGTAGACAAAGTAGTCACCTTTCCCACCATAGTACCTACAGGTACGGAGCAATCAGTCCTAAAGAAATCAAGCAGGGAAGCTTGGATGGCTCAGCAGGTTAAGCGCTTGCTTTACAACCCCAGAGCCGAAGGATCGAATCCCGGCCCCAGTGGACCCATATGCTGAGCTGGCGTGTGCCCCCAGTTCAGTTCTTGCTGGGGCCTATGCAGGAGGCTCCTGGCCCAGTTCCTGCCCTGTGCAGCCCTGCGCCCACCTATAGAGTGAAACTTCTTGGAAAACTGATGTTGTCAGCTATGGAGACTGCTCTGGGCCCTCCCCCTTCTCTCTGTCTCTCTCTGTCTCTCTCTTTGTCAAAACACAATAAAAAAAGAAAAAAAAATCAAGCAAATAAAATAGGGAAAATTAAAGGTTGTTTATGTGGATGCTACCATCTAAGATCAATTGCCCCTTATTCTGGCACTTGCGAGCTCGAAGTCTGTCTTCTTGTCATTTTACCCTAAGGTAAAACATGTCTAAGAACATATACCACTCATTACATAAACCCTTCACCCCATCAGAAATCCTCCTTATGTGAGCGGTGGGCTGGAGACATACCATATTTCTATTAATGGAAACTTGTATTACCCTAGTTTCTCATTCATGGATGTGAATGGCGAACTTGAATTGGTGAACATAATAGTAAATCCAGCACTGTGAATGGAAAAGAGTAAGAGAAAATTTGAAAAATGAAAGTATAAGAAACAAAACTCAGGGTAGTAATTATGAGAAGAACTAGCACAAAAAAATTACAAAATGTAATCTCTTAAGCAGAAAAAACTCATCTTCAAAATAAAACGATATAATTTAACAAGCAACAATTAGAAAATAAGAAATGTTTAAAATGGAAAATGAAATTGCCAAAATTAAAAATAAACTCAATATGTGAGCTGAGAAATAAAGTTAAGCAAAAAGACCAAGAAATGGAAAATATAAAAAAAAAGTAGAAGTTTATCAAACAATTAAAGGAAAGTTCCCAGAGCTGAAAGATGTGGTTGAAAGGCCCAATAAGTATGAACTGTGTGACTGACTCACACTGAGAGACATCATCATGAAATTTCAGATTGGAAAACTAGCAATCAAACAACTGAAATCAGATTTTTTAATTAGCATCTCTAAATGTTAAAATTTAATAGAACATAGCTTTCTAAGTTCTGGGGAAAAAATAATTTGAACTTGAATACCCTTCTGTAATAGGAGGATAGCTAGAATAAATATACTTTAAGAAATATAGAGCCTCAATTTTTTTTTAATCTCTAATATACTCTATCTTAGGAAATTACTTGAATAATTTACTTACATACCAACAAAATGAAAGAGAAAACTAAAATAGAAGAAAACAGGGAATCCAGTAAGCACTAGATTCAATCCAGAGGCAAAACAAAATACTGTACAAATAAATTTGCTCTAATATGATGCAAATTAAAGGGTGATACCAATTTGACTTTGATGCCATGAACATTTCCTACTGAGTAACCCTAGTGCTATAACATTCATTCTGTGGAAGAGATCTATGACCTTAGTACACGTCTTGACTCACCTAAAAACAAAATTTATATTATCTTGTAAGATGGCCAACCATTCTCACTTGTCAATTCAGAAATGTAAAGAACAGATATAATCATCTAGAAGAGCTAATAATACTGGTAGATATGACAATTCTTAAAACACTATCCCAGTAGGTAACAAAAGAAGGAAAATAAATTTGAGCCATCAATTTAAAGTTTCTTTGGGAATTTAATCCCTTTTATGTATATTCTCAATCTTCACTGTTTTCTTCTCTTCCATTGTCCTCTGGCTTCTCTGACAACGTCTCTTTGCTACCTAATGACTGAGCAACATGCTGCCATTTAACACCAAAATCTATGCTCTGTTCTTCCTATTCCAATGCCTTCTTCTCCAGTGATACCACCCCATGACCTCAATTGGCCCTTCAGTGTGACTGTGACTCGTAGTCTTTTCCCACCTCTTGTGGTTCATCTAGCACTTTTTAGCTATAGGATCAAGGCTACTATCCTATTTACTCCTCAACCTACCATAACTTTTTTGTAATTATGTATAAGATGTATAAGATGTAATTTTGTATAAGATGCCCCCATTATAAGTTGACACCTACTTTTCTAACCCAACATTAAGAAATCATTACATGGGTTACTCCCTTGTATAAGACAACCCCCAATTTTTGGTCTAACAATTTTAGACAAAAGTATTGTCTTATACATGGGAAAATATAGTATCTACATGCCTCCTCGCTTTGGGTCCTTAGCTTTTATCCCGTATTTGAAAGGGAGTGACATATGGAGGAGACTTTCCATTTACTTTTCCTTTCTGACCAATACTTTATCTCAACTTTAAGTATAAATGGGAATCACGTGGGATTTCAAAAATGCCAACTCCCAGGCCACATACTAAACCAATTATATTAGATGCCCCTGGGATGGCAAATAGGCATCCATAATTTTTCAAGTTCCATAGGTGATTATAATGTATAGCCAAGGTTGAGAAACCTTTGCTGGGGTGCTGTTGGCCTTCCCACTTTCTGATGATTAAAATTGTCATTGGCTTCTAGGAAATATGATATGTACAGAAGAGGAATAAAGTATAATCAGACTAGCATTTTCAATGCAGTATCTTACTACATACAGCCTTTATCATTAAAATGTTATTTCTTAGTTTTAAAATTTAGAATAAATTATTTTGCTTTATCATGGTTATAGAAGAGAATATAAATGTTATTCTTGACCAGGTACGACGTGGGAAGCACAAAGGGACTACAGACAACTAGACAGAAAAGTTGGAGAACTTATACACTGTAAGTGTATAACCAATAGAAAAGCTAGAAAATAATTTTAGCTATCCAAATTTAAGAATAGACAGGGTGGCATAAGTGATACATCTCCATCAGTTATTGCAAGAGTCAATAGCTATCATCTATGAAAGATAATTAAAATAGCACCTTAATTCCTTGTTATATAAAAGTAAGAGGGTGACCACCCAAAGAACTAAAAATAGAAATTGTAGAGGCTGTCTTTTGTGGGAAGAGGTACCTGAAATAAGGGAGAGGTCTATATTTCTGAAGTATTACCGTATTTTCCGGCGTATAAGATGACCGGGCGTATAAGACGACCCCCTAATTTTACAGTTAAAACATAGGTTTAGGCCTATATTCGCTGTATAAGACTACAGTCTCGGAAGTGGGGGTAGTCTTATACAGCGAATATAGGCCTAAACCTATGTTTTAACTGTAAAATTAGGGGGTCGTCTTATACGCCCGGTCGTCTTATACGCCGGAAAATACGGTACCTCATATGTACATCTAACAAAAAATTACAGATTAAAAAATAAAATTGGTGAATATCAAGGCATGGTTGAGAGAGTATCATAATCAGTTCATTTTTTTTTAATGGTAACTTCAGCCTACCACTGGCATAGACAAATCCTGGACCCCAAGCCCATGCTCACAGCAATGTTTGTCACATGCCTAGGTGGTGACACTCCGATTCTCCATGGCCAAGTCCTTCAATTTCAGTTAATAAATGGCCCACCGTAGTGTTGCTACATTTAGAAACAGATGGAGAAGGTAACATTTCAGAGAATCCACAGTATCATCCCAGTTTACCACCTCGCAGTGTTCCAACCATAACTATAAGTAATGGTTTTCTATTAGTGCTGGAAGGTTGTAGCAGATGGTTTTGGTCATGTGTCTTTAGGTGTTCTGAGAAATCTTTGTTGAGACAGACCATAGGTAATGTAAACAGAGCATTGAATTGAATAAAGGAGCTGTGATGTGTCTTCTAGGCTGTACCTACTGTCAGCTGGTCTGCATCCTCAGCTGTGTCACTTAACTTCTGGAAGATCTGCAAAATAAGGGAATCCCCTGACAAGTTTCAAATTCCCTTCCAGCCTTAACATTCAGCGTATCGAGGATTTCTTCTAGAGTGGAAAGTATCAATGTTTGTCTCTGAGCCTTCTTAATTTTTCCTCTACCACCACTATTGAGCTTTAAAATAGAGGCCAGGGTCAGCAACATGCCTTGTCTTTAAAATGTATACAGGTCACCAACATGCCTTGTCTCCATATAAACAGAATTAAATTTCTATAATTTTCAGCTGGATAACCATGAGCAAGTGTCTTAACTTCTTTAAGCCTCTGTTCTTCACCTATAAAATGGAAATCAGATGTTGACTACTATTAGGAGGTTTTGATGTATATACTTTCAAATCCAAAAACATTCTCAATAAATTGCTTATTATGCTGAGGAAAAAGATAGCATTAATAGCCTATTGCAAGCTCCCTAGATTGGGAGACAGGTTATCATAAATCCCCAAGAAGTCCTGTGTCGGTTTGCAGATAACTAGGTCAGATTTTCCCATTTCTCTTATTTACAAAGCAACAAGCCTTCTGTTCTCACATGAGTGTGTGCTGGGAGAAACCCTAATCACCTTCTGGGTTCAGCAGAAGCCAAGAAAAATAACAGCAGAGCAGATTAAATATCCCGGGGCCATGTTACTTCCCCACCCCTGACCATTTTCCCTAGCCTAAACATCTGCTGCAGTATTCCATACACTTGACTTTCTTTGGGGGACAGGTCTCCCTTTCACCAAGCAGGATCCTGCCCTTATCTCCCAAGGTCACCATTAGACTTGTGTACCTTCTGTCTGTGGTGGGGTCAGAGCAGTCTGATAACCCATTAAACCTAATCCTGTATTCTCATCTTTGGCTTATGTAATAGAAAGGTAAAGAAAGGCAGAAGAGGCAGGAATGGAAGACTGTTCCAAGGACTGTTAATTTGCTGCTAGGCATCACTTACTCATCAGTTTTCTGCTTTTTAATATGGAAGCAATATTTCTTCAATCTGAAAAGGGTGTTTTGTTTTGTTTTGTTTTGTTTTATTCTTCACCTTGTAGCTATTTGTTGTTGGGCATTGAAAGCTAAAAGTGAAGAAACCATTTATATATTTAGGAACCTGGCTCATTGTTTTTATTCAACCATTTGGTCACAGTTCTTTACTGGTAATTTAACCATTAAAATTAACCAGACAATTTAAATGCAACCAAAATACCATTTGTTAAATATACACCAAGCCCAAACACTACAACACTCTTCCTAGAAGTAAAATCCTAGGCAGTTTAATATCAATGGTACCCACACAGGATTTTACTATTGTCATCTCTGTAGAAAAGAAAACAGGGTTTCCAGGGGAATTAAAAAAGAGGCCACATCCAATCATTTATTGCTGAACAAACCTAGTCTTAGTTCAACTAACCCAGCCTTATTTCACGTTATCACTCTCATCGTCTACTTTAAGCACCCAATTATAGCATCTATGTGGAATAGGCTCATTTAGAAAATTTCCTGGATGGAAAATAAATGTTGAATGCTTACTTTTCCATACAAATTGCATAATTAGTTTGTCTTATTCTACAATGGATACTTTTGTTGTCTGTAAGCTAAATTTAGACCATCCTTATAGTGAGTCTTTATTACTCATGTACCCTCATTTATGAATCCTCTATAGCACTTAAAATTTCATTTATATACATGTTTTGTTTTTTAAACATATTAATTGTTATTATTCCTATTATATGGTTAGTTATTTTTAATTTTATCATACAATTGAATCTGAGTGCCAAAACTATTTGTGATTATTTTTTCTATTTTTATCTTTTCTTTGAAGAATTGAATGTATCCATATTTCTAACAAAATATTCATCTATCCCCTTATTGATTTATAATATCTTTATATATTATGGCTATTGATTTTTCATCATTAGTTTAGATGTGGCAGGGAATTTAGAGATGATATTGTTCTACCCATTTGTATATAAATTAAGAAATTGAGAAGAGATGACCTCTCTATTGTCACATAGGACTGTAAATCAACCTCTTGAGTCTTTATCTATAGGTTTCCCTCCCACTAGCCTCCTTACCTCCACCTTTTTCCTTTTCCTTTTAAATTAAGCATTACCAGATTATTTGATTTGGTTCAAAGTAACTATTTATTGGTTTTCTACCTTAATAAATTAATCACCAAATCTTACCTTATTCCTGATATTTCCCATGAACTTTAGGTTTACCTCCTTACAGCTTATTGTCTCACTACAGCTGGTGATCCTTTTACCAAATAGGAATATAATACCCTAGTTCTTCTCAAAAATCTCCAGTGACTCCCAATATAACCCAAAACCTATGTAGTGGCCCACATTATCTTGAGCCACTGCTACCCCCACCCCCAGGTATTTTTCTCTTATGTCAGTTTCTCTTCATTCACTGATGTGTGTATTTTTCTTCAAACATTATACGCATACCTTGCCTCGGGGCCTTTGCACTTCCTGTGCCTTTATTTGAAATGCTCACCCCATACATATTCCATTATAAACACCATGACTACAAGACCTTTCTCTGGTTTGTAGCTGCTGAGTTCTCAGCACCTAGAATGGTGCCTGACCCCTCGCTGGTCTAGATTGAATGAGCTATCCTCACTAGCAATCATTTTTTTGGTGGTGGTGTAAAGAATATTTTGTGATATCATGTGGCCTTTGCAAAACTGGTTAAATTCCCAAAACTAAGATAATACTACTTAGGTACTAAATCCTTACAGTAGTACAAAATTCAAACTCTTTGCCCCTGTCAATCTCTCCAACAGCATCTCCTTCCTTCCTCCCCCACAATGGGCCTCCTTTCTGCTTCTTGAACAGGCTCAACAGATCTGAGCCTTTGGGCCATTCTGCTGAATGTGCCCTCCATGGGAAGCATCTATTCCTGAATCATGTCCTGGGAGCCTCCTCTTCAGGTTTCATCTTGAAGCTGCCTTCCCAGTGAGGCCTTCCCCAGGCACTCAAGCTAAATAACTCCCTTTTGCTGTGTCTCTTTCACATCACATTCTTTTCTTTTTCTTAAGGTGCATACCCAGAGAGCAAAGACTTACCTCTTGTTTCCACCACTATATTGCCAGAGGTTCACCTTAAATAACATATAGTGGGCACTCACAAAGTATTTGGAGGATGAATGAATGTTGTTAGACTAGCTGCTCAAGATCTGAAGATCTGTGCTTGACATAGCACTAACCACATTGTGCTGAACTGAAATATCTATGAGTCTGTTTTTCACAGAATCTGTGAGAACCTCAGGGACAGACAGATTGTTGAATTTACTTCCCAGCCATTTCCTATAGCTCCTGGACTCTAGTGGCACTCCAAGATGTTTGCTAAGCTAACATGAAGTAGCAGAAAGGCCATTCTGACTCTTCATCAAATTCATTTCACTTGAAGCATTGAGAATATGAATCACAGACAGTAAAATATTAAAAAGCACATCTTATGAGACAGTGAAAAGAGACCATGTGAGAAGAGTACACAAGAGAGTTAAGATGTGGAAAAATTAAGTGCTTAGAGTTAGCCCTCATAGGGAGGAGAAATACAGCAGTGAGATCATCCATTCAGATGCTCATTTTAGAGTGATGTCAAGCTTCTGGTGCTATAAATTTTACGTGGTCTTTTTTTTTAAGCTAAAAAATAATGCTATGGATGTACTACATTTAATGTTTCCTGTAAGTCATCTTTTTGATTACCCAAGCACACCCCTTCCCCCATTTTTTTTATCTCTTTCTTTATTTTTGTCTCCCAACCCTTTTTTCTCACAGAGGGTGCTGTCTTCCACTTTGCTGAGAAAATCAAGATTATTAAAGGGGCAATTTCTTTACCTTCTGTCTTCTCTACCAAAAACTTTGTTGGTCCAACACACATCCCCTGCTCATTCTCTTCTGTCTCTGCATAATAGCTACTTTTCCCCTTTCTAAAAATTAACTTAATGTTACATCATTATCCCTTTCTCTTTTTTGTCAAACAGCATCTCGCCTCCTCAATTATTTCCAGTTTCTTAGTACTGTGCATATATTTCTTTCCACAAGTGCCTTTTCTCTGGCTTTCTAACATACACAGGTCTTCCCTGTCTTAAAAAATTAGTGGTTGCCACCGTTGCCTAACTCTCACCTTCATAATGTTTTTTATAATTGGGTGTCTTACATGTATGACATACCATCTCTATTATCACAGTATAGTTCCTCCATTATCATGCTTCAGTTATCAGCCCTGTGCACATTGGACTTTCATGCTACAAATGTGGATACCAAACATAGCTTTCTACATTTCACATTCTGTGGCCTCCTTCCAATGTTGATTTTGCCTGGCTGTTATGCAGCATTCAATCCATAAGTGTCCCTGCTTAGCCTTCCTAGGGCTCATGACTCTCTGGCCTCATGGTTCTCACTCTTCCTTGAACTGTAAACTCCAGCTGTCTTGATCTGCTGCATAAACAACTGGCTGGTCCTTTCATCAGCCATGTGCCCTCTTTTCTTTGGACCTGCTGCTTTTCCCATACCCTCTTCCTTCTGGCCACTCCCATTCATCATTTAAGTTCAGCTGGAGTGTAATGTGGTCCAGAAACGTCTTTCTGAAACCATTCTCTATCCCTCCTTCAACACTGGGCTGGATGCCCTCTACTAACCCAGCATCATTCTTATCACTTTGAATTGCAATCACAGAAGTCCCTAGAGGGCAGAGACTGTATCCTCCACAGTGCTACTTCCTTGTTGCCCGTAACAAGCCTGGCTCATGGTAGATACTCAGTGAATGTCTGCTAAGTAATTAAGTCAAAGTGGCTTAATAGACACTCAGTGAGTGTTTATAGACGAGAACGTTGATTGTCTGTATCGTACTTTGGCCAGAATTTGTTATTAAGTCCAATAGGCTTACTCTTTCTTAATTAAATACTTAACTCTACCTAAACTCCAGCCAAGACCTTTGTCTCTGAGTCCAAGGGGTCTGTGTACAAGTGGGAGTGGGGGTGAAGCAGACCCAACCCCACCCCTGGAAAAATCAACTCAAAGCCATGCTCTGGTCACAGTCAGCCAGTCTTTTTTATAGACAATGTCTGCATAGCTTTAGCCCATGTGAATTTACATATGTAATTTACATAATAAATAGGAAAATTAGGAAGCTTGGTATTTGAAGGGTAATCAAATTACATTGTTTAGAAAACAGAAAATAAAGCTTACTGGTGCTGGTAGGACAACAAAGATCTCTCCATAGCTTAATTATTGGATGAATCAGTCCCCTATTCCTGTCAGTTATTCGGCCATGACTCATTCAGACAAACTCATTTTTCAATTGAAAATGATAAACTCAGCGGACATTCTTTTAAAAAGATATAGCAACACCCTTCACAGGGATATAAAAAATAAGTAGTGTTAGTTTCCAAAAGTTAAAATAATTCCTGTGCACGCAACATGAGCAGCAGCAACTCTTCTGCCCCAGGCTGCCCCTGGCCTGTCTCTGGATTAACTCATGACCCCTTTTCTAGTAGACTTGATCTCATCAGTTATTTCCACCTCTGCTTCTATGTATTGACTGTCTCCTCCATCTATGAACATGACTACTGCTCCTGTTCCCATCCCCCTCCCCAAACATGCCCAAATGGCAGCCATGTCATCTGGGTTCTCCATGAAGTGGACACCTAGGTGGAGTTAGGAGCAAAAGGTTTATTGAGGAAGAAGGTATGAGTAAGTCAAAGAAAGGAAGCAGAGTTATGTACGAGGAGTCAAAGACGAGGTGACGTCACCTGCCCAGAGTCACACAGCTAGCAGGTGGCAGAGCCAGGGTTGAATCCCACAAGTCTTACTCCAGAATCCAGGTGCGTGCATAACCACTGTGTATACTACCAGGATCTTCTCTTGTCCTGATACATGGTGCATTTTATTCCTATTCACATCATAGCTTTTCATAATTATGTATTATAGGTCAAACACTCCACTAAGTTTCCTATTTGTGAAGTGGGCATTACTTTCTGCCACTTACATATTAGAAACCTGAGTCTCAGTGAGGTAAATAACATGCCCACAAGTTTTTAGTAAATAAGTAGCAGAATCAAAATTCACACTTCAACCTCATACTCCCAGCCCTCATTCCATGGTCCTTTATATTGACATCTTTTTTGACTTAGGGTAGAGTTTCATTCATCTTTGTAATCACATAGTCTAACAAAGTATAGACATTGAATAAGAATTTGCTAAATAAATGAATGAATAACATGTTTTCCCAGAATTCTTGTCTGGAATTATGGCATCTGGTCATTCAAAAAAAAGTAAAAATGAAGCAAACAACAACAACAAAAGGGATTGTGATTATTTTTTTAAAGGGCATAATATTGAGATTATATTATTCCCAATGTTTCAATGTTTTTTTTTAATATTATCTATAGCTTTTATGCTGAGAATAAAATTTCTAGTAGTTAATAAAGAAGCTGTTTTAGTGAAAATCACTCAATAAGCAGATTTTTTTTAAATATTTTATTTATTTTTATTTTTGAGAGAGAGAGAGAGAGAGATACAGAGACAGAGAGAGAACTGAACTGGGGGAGCTCCCAGTTCAGCATATGGTTCCGCACAGGCCGGGGCCGGGATTCGATCCTCGGTCCCCAGCGCTGCAAAGTGAGTGCTTAACCCACTGAGCCATCCCGGCTTCCCCGCAGATGATTCTTAAACACTGGCGCCCATAGGTATTACTGGGGAAGCTTATTAAAATGTAGTTTACCAGGCCCCACCAACCACAGATTCTTATTCAGTAGACTTGATAAGAAGCCTAGAAACCTGTGTTTTATAATAATCTCCCAGTGAGTCCAGTGTGCCTTGTCCATGGACCACATTTAAAAAAACTCAAGTGGATTACTGTGGCTGCCATCAGGCAATCAACTTCCGCATCACATAAGAGAAATCTTAAACATGTGAGATTTTCCAAAGGGTAAAGTCACTACTGGAATAAAACTCTTTGAAGTCTATCATTTCCTATAATGATTTTTAGAAATGTGTGATAAGTTCTGAGACCTATAGGGTGACATATGTATGTGCCAATTTAGCTTAATTGGATCAGAGCAGACAGAACATTCCACAACTGTTTAATACTTTATGCTGATTTTGGGGTGGAAGCTAAAGACTCATTTAGCATATTCAATGTGTTTATGTCATCCCAGCAGTTTTATTTTTTCCATTAATAGTATGTCATTGAAATCAAGATACTGTCAATCATAAGAATTGCTCTTCTATTAAATATCACCTCCCTGGGCAAGAAAAAATAATATCTCAAAATGGAGAATTCAATAAAGACAACAAAGATCACAGCCCTTGGGTGAGGATAAAGGAGAAATAGGGGACAATGACTTAGCATGTGTTCCTGCAAAAGCAGATCCTGCGCCAAACTTGTAGTACAGATAGTTTATTTGGGAGAAAGTCCCAGAAGCACAAATGAGGTGATAGGGAAATGTGACTAGGAAGAAAAGGTAACCAGTGAAGCATCATATGATGAGCAGATCACTGCTGTGAACAAATGGGCTCAGTACCACTGAGAACTGTTTGAGGAGCTGTATAGGATGCAGCTCACATGCTGCACCAGGAGATAGAGAAGCTAGGGTGTTGGCAAATGTCTCCATTTCCTCTTTGGCTGAGAGTTGCCCTGGGAGATGTTAGATCCCCAAGACTTTTTGGTAAAGAGCAGCTAATAAGCAAATGATTCTCAGACATCAGTGTGCATAGGACCTGTGGGCTGAACAGGCTACCCTGGCACTACTAGTGGGGAAGCAGAGATGCAGGCCCTTGAGAGGGCAATGGTCTGAGTAGGTGAGTGTGCTGTTCACTACAGCTGCAGGGGAACTCCCAGCTGGCCTGAGGCATCACTACAGGGGAACTTTGGACTGGCCCAGGCATCAACAGCTGCTCCAAAAGATGAAAGACTTGGGTGTCTTACCTTTGGCATTGATGGGAGATGTTTAAAATACATCTCCCTTATGAAGTCTAATCACAAGGTGCTAATCATGCTGGTTTGTGTCTTAAATTTATATCCTAGTATGGACCATAGAAACCTCAGGCAGGGAATGGAATTTGAGTGATCTCTGGTGGTTAATGGTGTCCAGTGACTATTGATTATTCCATGCATCTCAACTTCCTAGACATTGAGATGTAGAAAAAAAACATGCCCTTAAGTTCATGAACTACAGTAGTAACAGTAATAACAGTAATAACAATTTAGCCACAAAATATATACAATCTCTTTCCTACATAAGAAAACCTTAAGGAATGTTCCTTTTCTTTCTCCTGACACACACATGCACTTGCATGTGAACATGCACACAGGCACACCCACCCACACCCACCCACTCACACACACACACACTCACCATCACCACATCTCTAATAGAAATCTTTTTATAATGGAGGACAGTTACTGGTATATGAGAACTTGTCTTCTTTCTTTCTGTAAGACTTACAGCCACACAAATAATCAGTGTTCAATTGAAGTCAGCCAAATAGCAACCAGATTAAATGCAACAGAAAGCTAAAATTTGAGTGCTGCTTTTAGTATGATTCTTCACATTTATCCAAAGGAAGCCACAGGGCAGGGAGAATGTTCCTGCTTCTAGCTGTGTTATTTTGAACAAAAAAAAAGATTTTTTTTTTTTACAAGCAACAATGTCTATATAATTCTGTAAAAAGAAAAAAATTAAACTCTTGGGTATTTTCTCCTTTAAGAAGTCTAATCTTTCATCTTTTATTTGACAATCACATATGGAATGGTATACATTTTTTTAGAAAAGCATTGTGTCCTGAGATCAATACATCAAAATTGAATTGCTTCCTCCTCAAAAGTGAATTGTTATCTTGCTGAAGAGTTTATGTGACAGGCTTTCTGGTTTGGTAAAAAACACGAACAAAAAAAGGATTAAAATTTCTTTGCCTGAAAGGAAAAATTCTGGGTGTTATTTTTCCTATTATGGGAGAGTTTCCTGAATTGTCTCCTAGAACAAGAGATTAAATGTCAAGAGATAAAGCAGGTGCAAGGCCCATTATATAGGGACGGCCAAGCCCAACCCCTCACTAGGGGCACTGTTTCCACACAGAGAACGAAGTCAGCTTGAAAACTACAGAAGGAGTAGCTATGACAAGAGAAGAAGCAGAAAGGCAGCCAAACAGAGGGTGAGGAATTTCTTAGTTATCAAATGTCTGAAACAAGCAAGAGATTTATGACCATGGGAGAGAGCAGGGTGCCTAGAGATATCAGCACAAAAGCAAAGTTCAGCGATCAGGAGTCAGTCAAACTGGGGAGAGGAGGGCAATAAGATGCTCATTGTCCAGGGGTTTAGGAAAAGTACTGAGCAACCCAGTGCTATCAGCCCAAGAGGCCAGTGTTGCAGCGTGAACCCAGGAAGACTCCTGAGGCTCAGGAGTGACATCATCACAGACCCAACCATTGCTGAATAACCATCCCATTTACTCCTGGGGTCCCCAGATCCCCAGGTACCCAAGGAATCCATGAGCCTTCTACTGCCCTATTTTTAGAATATTTTTTCTCAATTACAAGCCATGCCATCACGTACTTCTAACTCCAGTAATAGGATTTCCAGAGTGACATTAACCTGGTTTTCCAGATTAATAGAAAGAGACCACAGAGTGAGCCTATCACGAAAAGGAGAATCAAACTACTATGCTTGGCCTCTAAAATACTCTTGCAGGGGGAATGGGGTCCATGTTGCAGGCTCTGTAGATGCTATGAAAGGGCAGAACCTCAGCATACCACCATTTCTATAGTGACCTGCTGCCACTGACCACAGGGAAGTCCCTGGCATTACACAGGGACTTCTTTGTGAATAAGTTTATGCTACCTCCCCCCCCCCCCCCCCCCCCCCCCCCCCCCAAC
>PVKE010020159.1:0-27748 GCA_004027555.1 Craseonycteris thonglongyai
TGACCAGCTGGGACCTACACAGGTTCAGTAACTTGCTAAAAGTTGCAAGGCTAGTAGCCGGAAAATACGGTAAATGATAAAATGGGGACAGGAATCTACATATCTTTTTAAATAGTACTGTTTATACTCTTTACTATTGACTAGCCTTCATGTTGAAAACCATAAAGGATCTTTTAGAGAATTTATTCTCATATTTGTTCATTCATTAAGCAAATTATTGGTCAGCCATGTGTCTGACACAGTTCTGGGTTATGAAGGTGTGGTAGTGATCAAAACAGACAATTTCTGCCTGGAATTTACAGTATCATGGGGATAAAAAGAACATAGTATATTAGATTACAATGATAAGTGCTTGTGGGGGGAAAAGAGTGAAGGGGAAAGAGGGAATAATTTGGATGGGGAGGAAAGGAGATTTGTACTTTTGAATGGTATAGTCAGGAAATCTGTCACTGAAAAAGGAATATTTGAGTAAAGACCTGAAAAAAGCAAAGAAGCAAGTCATACAGATATCTGGAGAGAGAATGATCTAGGCAGAGAGAATAGCAAGTGCAAAGTCCCTGAGGCAAAATCATGCATGACATGTTCAAGGAATAGTGAAATACCTGGAGTGCTACAGAAGAGTAAACAAGATGAGTAGTGGGAGATAAGGTCAGAGAGTTAATGAGTGCATAGGTCCTATTAGGCCCTGAAAACCAGAGTAATACTTTGGATTTTACTCTGAAAGGAAATGCCTTTGAAAGGTTTGAGCAGGAACATGGCATGGCCTGGGTTATGTTTTAAAGCAGTCATGTCTAACCTGTAGCCCAGGACGGCTTTGAATGAGGCCCAACACAGATTCTGAAAACATTATGAGATACACTTTTTAAAGCTCATCAGCTATTGTTAGTGTTAGTGTATTTTATGTGTGGGCTAAGGGAAGCCAAAAGGTTGAATACTGCTGTTTTAAAGTAATCTGATTCTGGGTGGTGAGCACATAATGCAATATATAGACAATGTAATATAGAATTGTACACCTGGAAACAATGTAATTGATATCAATCGATGTCACCCCAATAAATTTAACAATTAAAAAAAACAAAAAGGGAATTACTCCTGCTGCTATATTGCTAATTAAACTATGTAGCAAAGTAAGAGCAGAATCAAAGGGATGAGGTAGGTAGTTGCTACATTAATACTGGCCAGAGATGATGGTGGTCCAGGGTAGAGAAGGTAGTTCAAAGGATCAGGACAGGATCAAGCCAGGATCACATTCTAAGTATACAGGGTAGCCTAAAAATAGGCATACAATATATAGTTTATTTGCATTTTATTACATTGGCTATTACATTTACATTTGTTTAATACTGATGATTTTATTGATTCAACTCTTACCTACTTTTGGACCACCCTATATTTTGATGGTGAAGGTATTTGATTTTACAGATGGATTTGCTATACAAGAAAAATAGAAAAATAGAATAATGCAAGATAACTCAAAGATTTTTGTCCCAAGGACCTGAAAAAAATGAAGTGGCCATTAACTTATTTGGAAAAGACTGCAGGAGAAGAGAATTGAATTGTAGAGGAAGTTCAGTTTCAGATTCTTGTAAGGTTGAAGTGCTTATAAAGCATTCAAGGAGAGAGAAGTCAAGAAGACAGATAATTAATCCCAGACTTCAGAACAGAGGCCCAAGCGGGAGATATTTGGGAGTAATAAATGTAGATGGTGCTCACAGCTGTGAGAACACTGAGAAAGAGTAGATGGAAAACTCAGAGGTCTGAACATTGGGTTCAGGAAATGGAGGTGAGGAGGGGGAACCTGCAAAATAAACTGAAAAGCAGTGACCAGTGGGGTTGAAGGAAAACCTGGGAGAATGGTGTTCTGGAAGTCAACATTACTCCTGGGAACAGAAATCCAGTCTTCATTTTTGGTTAATAAATTCCATGGTAATCTTAAGCACAATTATGAAAATTATCAAATACTAATCCAGTGTGAGAATGAGTGAACATCAGTTAATATTTGAAAACTGAACACAATACTATTCAGAAAAACAATTTCAATGTAAAGTGTAAGTTTGTAAAAGTATTCAGAATTACAATCAATTGATAAAGGTATCTCTTGTTAATTACTATCTATAACTCAGGAACCAAAGACTTCCTCACTTTTCAAACTCAGGAACTGAATAAATTTGGATAACAAAGTGCTTTTATATTTTCTTTTGTTTATGTACATATAGAAAGGAACTTAAGAGTTGGACTCTGGTTTTATAACTGGGGTTTTCCTGCTTATTTTCCTGCTGAGATTGTCTTGGCAACTGAGCGTATACTTTTGCATTTATGATGAAATGGAATTATCTGACATGTAAAATATTCTTTTATTAGAAGCAGCAATTATGATTTTGAGACATTGTAATTTAAAGAAATTTTACTTAATGTAAACTTTTTTTTTTCATTTACAGGTTTCTGAAGGATTGTCATTTTTGCATAGCAGTGTGAAAATGATTCATGGAAATATTACACCTGAAAATATAATTTTGAATAAAAGTGGAGTCTGGAAAATAATGGGCTTTGATTTTAGTGTATCATCAACCAATCCTTCTGAACAAGAGGTAATGAAGGTTTTAAAACCTCTTCTAGTTTTTTAAAGCTGTGGAAATTTATGACTTTATATGGAATAGACTAGAGAATTTATAAGCCTCATAAACGTGTAAAAATAACTGCATGGTACCATGGTATATTTAAATGTATGGGAAATTTCTAGTGTTTATTATACCTAAGAGTATTCTTCAGCTCATTAATTCCACAGTAGTTAGTGTTACTTGAGAAAAAAGATGCTAGAGTTCAACAAATTTTGAGAACTATTGAATTAAATAGGTGTCCCCTCCTCAAAATGTCAAATATACAAACAAACAGTGAATCTCTAGCAGTATTTCTCCATCTTATTGGGCCACAGAATCTTTTTTTTTTTTTTGTTAAATTTATTGGGGTGACATTACATAGGATCCTGGATTATAATTCTATGTTACATTGTCTGTGTGTTGTGTTACATGCTCACCAACCAGTAATCTCCCCTTCCATCACCATATATTTGAGTCTCCATTCCTCCTCCTACACCCCCTTCTCCCCTTACCCTCAGGTAACCTCTAAACTATTGACTGTTCATGAGGTTTTGTTTCTTTATTGCTTTCAGTTTTATGTTCCTTTATGAATGAAACCATGTGGTTCTTATTTTTTTCTGTCTTATTTAGCTTTGCATGATGATCTCAAGGTCCAGGATCATGATAACAATAGCAGTGGTAATAATAGCTAACAACTGAGGTATAGGAATAATACAGATGAGTAAATTAGGTTCATAGAATAAAATAACCTGTCTGACATTAGGCAGATGATAAGTGGTAGAGCTAGGATTTGATCCAATCTTTCTGGTTTCAAAGCTCCTGTTACTTAGTGATTATGATTCCTGCCTGTTTATCCTTAGGAAACCACTGCAGTATCTCAAGTGTTTACTATATGTAGTTGTTAATGAGACCTTGATTTATTCTAAGATAAATTTGTAATTTAAATAAGCATTATTAAGGGAAGCAGAAAGAATTTGTATTGGTGAATATATGCTATGGGTCATACACTGTGCTAAGTCTATTTTCCATACATTTGTTTAATCTTACAACAACCTTTTGAACCTGTTAATAAAATCACATAGCTAGTTAGTAAAAGGAAAGGTTTCAAACAGTATAATCTATTTGAGCCTATAAAACTGAAGCCTGTGTATTATAACACATAGGCCAGACCTTTCCATATTCATGCTGAATCTTACAGTGATAATTTGTCTAGAGTTCCAATAATCTCAATCATAAGAGTTCTTATTTTTGTCTTTGACTTTACTGCGTGCACGTTCCAAATTTGGAATTTTGAGACTTTTAGAATTGAAGGTGGTGGTGACATTTTTATTTGACTGAGTATGAATTTAAAACTAGATTGTTACTTGATAGTGGTTTTCTCTAATTTGAAATATTTAATCTGTGTAATCTCTTTTCTGTCTTTTTATAGCCAAAGTTCCCTTGTAAAGAATGGGACCCAAATTTACCATCATTGTGTCTTCCAAATCCTGAATATTTGGCTCCTGAATACATACTTTCTGTGAGCTGTGAAACAGCCAGTGATATGTACTCTTTAGGAACTGTCATATATGCTGTATTTAACAAAGGGAAAACTATATTTGAAATTAACAAGCAAGATATTTACAAGAGTTTCAGTAGACAGTTGGATCAGGTATTTGCCTTTTAAGTATTTGCTTGCATTAAAAATGTACTAAATATTTCTTTGATCTTTTTTTTTTTTTTATAAAATGTGTCCAGAAAATTTTCTGAAATGAGATGTCTCATATTTTAAGTTTGCATAAAATCAACATGATAGTAGAAATTCTATAATTAATGAGGATTAGTTAAAGTTTGTTACTACAACTTTAATTATGGCATTTATTTACTGGAGTGAATATTGAAATGGTCAAAAATACTGGATGTTTTGTTTTAGGAATAAACAATTTCAGGTATTAAACATAAGTGTTTTCATGATCTTGCCACAATAGAATTAGCAATATGTTTTAATCTAAAAATATATTTTTGAGTAAATATCCAAAGTTTCTTAAGTGGACTATTGACAATATAAATGCATGTTTTTAAATATTTTATATTGATATGTAATATTATGACTCTTTTGAATAGTTGAGTCGTTTAGGATCTAGTTCACTTACAAACATACCTGAGGAAGTTCGTGAACACGTAAAACTGCTGTTAAATGTAACTCCAACTGTAAGACCAGATGCAGATCAGATGACAAAGGTGAGTATACATGAATTTCTGCCTTAGGTGGGTGGACAAAAAAACAAAACAGAACAGGGTAGATTAAATGCTTTTAAAACAAGATTTAGACAGATAGAGTCCCCAGAAATATCTATATTCTTGAATATATTAAATATTCAACTTCTATTTATCTTAAACACTAAAGTAATTTATGTATGTAATTGCTCTGATATAAAATTAAGATTTAAATAAATAGGAGTCCTAACAGTTACAGTTAGGTGTGCAGAAGGTCTGGACTCTCCAAGATTTCAGAGCCCTCGGATTCACTCATAAGCATGGGTTTTAATAGATAAATGGTACACTTTGTTTCTTCAAGATATTATACTTAGTCTTTCAATATTTTACTAGTTACGTAAAAGCAGTGTTGCTCCAGCCAAATCAAAGGTACTGATTGTGAAAATTTAAACTTGAATAATTTATTTTTCTGATTTTTATAATTAAACTTTTTATGAAGTGGTTTTTAGCATTTTGCTAAATGTTCTGAGTATTTCTTCACCATAGTGTAGCATTTTCAGATATGAGAGGTACATTAATATTTATCAAAATAATTATATTTCCTTGTTTTTAGATTCCCTTCTTTGATGATGTTGGTGCAGTAACACTACAGTATTTTGATACCTTATTCCAAAGAGATAATCTTCAGAAATCACAGTTTTTCAAAGGACTGCCAAAGGTTCTACCAAAACTGCCCAAGGTTTGTTGTTCATCAGTGTCTTATTATAGTCAGGATTTTAGAATTTAAAGTTTACTTTAACTTACTATAATAACTCTTCCAAAGAAATAGACGTAACTTTTGCCTTAGGTGCATACGTGGCTATAAAAGACAGCAGACTGAAGCCAAAAGTTTAGTAGATCGTTTTTTCTATCATCCAAAAATAATTAAATAGGCTTAAAAAAAAACAAAATCAGTTTGATACTACCTACATAAAGGCAGCAGTGAATATTAAATGTCAGAAGAGAAGTCTATAAGCTGTTATTGTGGAGATCATTGTCTGACCAGCAGTTAAGGGGATACTTCTGTATTGATACTAGACCATCAATTTCTTTAGTCCCAGTTTTAACACAAATTATATGCTCACCTTACCCAAAGGGATTGGAGATTTTAGACTGTAACTTCTATTTTAATACTAAAGACCTGAAATAAAATAGAGTTTTTTGAAAACATTTTTGCCTTTCAGCGTGTCATTGTGCAGAGAATTTTGCCTTGTTTGACTTCAGAATTTGTAAATCCTGATATGGTACCTTTTGTTTTGCCGAATGTTCTACTGATTGCTGAAGAATGCACCAAAGAAGAATATGTCAAATTAATTCTACCTGACCTTGGCCCTGTCTTTAAACAGCAGGAGCCAATCCAGGTATGTATATATCTATATATTTTTTTCTTCCTATTTATTTGCTATTATTCAGTGATGTTAGTCAATAATGACTATCATTGAAAACAAAATGAATGGATAAGCAACTTCTTAAAAACTGAGGTAAGTAATAAGAGACTTTCTTTTCCATCAGTCAGCTATTTTGCATATGTTTAAAGTGAACCATTACTTAAATTAGAATTGAACTTTCCAAGTAAACGTCTGTAGCTCTCCATAAGTTACCATCTCAGAAAAATAATTGCAATGAGATTTTGCATGTGTTACACTGTTTCAGTTGGCCTTATTGAAAGTTATGGGTTCAGGAAAAGATGTATTTATTTTTTTCTTATACTTCCAAGTATTTTTTTTTATTTTGTTTCTGTTTGCCTTTTATTTGTAGATTGTTTATGCCAGTATTTTCTCTTTATTCTATTGTTATTGAATAGTTTCACCAGAAGAGGGAAAATGCATACTGGTACCCAGAACTAATATGTGTGTTTATTGTAAGTGAAAAACATAATTAGTCTCTGTTGTAGATGTTTATTATATGTATTTGCCAGATTCAACGTAGTCTTGGATTTAAGAACATAGGATTGATCATACACCTACTAAAAAGATGACTTGGACAAGTGATTACTCTCTTAAAGTTTCCATTTCACTCATTTTCAAAATGAAAGAGGTTGCTGAGTTTAAATAAAATTTTTTGGCACATACTAAATATTATTTATTTCTGCCACTACATGACAATAGCTTCTTAGTAAGCTATCAACTACCTGATGTAATGGTTTAATGACAGGCTGTTTGCAGTCCTTCCTTTGAAAGGAGGGGAACAGAAGGAAATCTGTGGTGATAAAAGCAACAGTTCCTATAGCTAATAAGGAAAGGGCAAGTCCTCGAGGGAACTGTAGGCTTTGAAGCAAAATTACCCAAATATGGTCAAAGTATGAGGAGGGAAAGTAGTGGAATCATGTGTTCACTAAGCTGCATCAGTCAGAGTAGTGTCCTAAGGAACCTATCATCTGAATGAGTACCATTCTTAGTGGTCCAGCTAAAAGGTCCTGAAGAATTTTAACTGAGACTTGGCAAAACTAAATATTCTGCATGAACAGGATCAACTTGTTCTTCATAATTTTGGTATGTGATGGCAGCTAAGTGTAAGAACAAATGATCAGGGACAATTGAAAATGTTTCTATATTTTTTCCTGACATTCCTTTTTATTTCTATACCTTTTCTTCTCTTGAACTTCATAGAAGCCAAGTGATTGGATTTACTTCTTTGGACCATCTGACTTTGCTGTCTTCAGGCTTTTATTTTTTTACCCAGTAGCTTTCCAGGTAGTTGGTTACTTATGAGTGACTGATCTATTATTGAAGAGATATGTGAGAGTTAGGAAATTAGTCTTTATTTAAATGTTTAAACCTAGCACAGATGTTAAATATTATGCTTCTAGAAATGTAAGAGACTTGATTTTTATGTTTTTGTCTTCCATGCCCTCAGGCTAGCAACATGGTGAGTGTCAAAATGTATAGCTTATTCTTTAGAAGATACAAATTTTGGCATGTATAAAATCTCATAAAGATTCTAGGCTTTAATGACTTGTTCCCTTTTTCTATGCAGATTTTGTTAATTTTTCTACAAAAAATGGATTTGCTACTAACCAAAACTCCCCCTGATGAGATAAAGAATAGTGTCCTACCCATGGTTTACAGAGCACTAGAGGCACCTTCCATTCAGATCCAGGTACGATATTTGATTTTTTTCCCCTTTAATGGTGATTTTGATTCTTAAAGTAAAAGACAGAAGATATAGTATATTTTGGGTTTGAGTCATAAAATCTTTTATATAAAACTCAATAGTATATATTAATACATTGAATTGTATTATACACGGTTACTAAAATGCACCCACTCTTAATTAATTTAAAGAATCAATTGACAAATACCAGTATTAATGAAGTAAATGATACTATTCTGAAAGTTTTGATTTATTATAGTTTGGATTATATAATTCCTTTCTAAATTAACATAAGTGAAAATGTCAAAGCTATATGTGCCCTTATGAAAATATTAAGTAGGTTCTTTGCATAGTCGTATTTTTTTTACATGTTTGGTAACTTAATCTTCTATTTAGAAATATTGTTCCTGCTGCGTTAAGGTTAATTTGTGTAGCAGGTAGAAAAGCAGACAGTAATTTAGTGTGACCATTCCTAATGCATTTATAGTAGGTCGAGCAGATGTACCGTTTTAAACAAACAGAAAACAGCGGTACTGTCCCATTTCAAATGGTACATATGGTTACTCTGGTCCCACTGGGCAAGGTATCAGTAGGCTTACCAGTCCCACCATTTGAAATGGGACAGTACCATTGTTTTCTGTCTCATTCAAAACAGTATGTTTCATCACCCTAATTTATAGTCATGTGTTTGTGTCACAATTGTGATGTTAAAACATCATGTACTTTGCCAAACTTTTAGTTTTGTAGCATTGCTATTAAAAATTTGGTTCTAGGGCTGTCTCTCTGGGGAAAAATTTTGGATTACCATTAAAAGTGTAATTTAGTTATTAGTGTTTTGTTTGTTTTTACTTTGGAAAGTAAATACTTATGTTAACATATTACTATAAAAAATGGTTTTATATTAAAAAATTTATAGTTTCTTTGCTGTTACAGAAATTCTTTACTATAGTATAGATTATAGTAAAGAAAAACATAAAATTTTAGTTAAGTTATTGACCAAAGTTTTCTTTTTAGTTTAAGCCTAATACACATATAAAGTCACTTTATTAACTCATTTTAGTCTTTGTTCTTTTGTTTATTTAAAGTTGTGAAGTTGATCTTAACATTTCTTTCCTTGTGAGGTTATGCCTTCTTTAAAGTGGGGATATATTGCCTTTGTCCAAATGACATAGGATGATTAGGGAAAGTATACTTCAACTTCTTAGCCCTTTTCCAAGGACTTACCAATTTTAGCTTCTTGAAACATTCTCACAGGCCCGGTGTAACCAACCTGGTTTCATATTCAGTGAGATTAGGGAAGAGAAGGAAAGTTAAGTGTCATGGAAAGCTTTTTTTTTTTTTTTAAGGGGATTGGTTTTGCCAATAAGTATTAGCCAGCATTTCATAGATATAGTTAATGTATAATTCAAATTGATGTCTGCAACATTGATGAGTTTTAGAAACCAGCATTTCTGATATTCAATAGAAGTGTTTACTCACCAGTCCAACTAATATCAACATTTCTTGGTAAGAATCTGATAAAGTTCAAGTCTGTCTAAGCTTCAGGAGAATCCTAGAGGAAAAGCAAGAAAGAAAAAAAAATCTTTTCCTCAAGCTTTAAGCAGGTAGATGGCTAGAAAGTAACTTTTGAAATTCATTTTTTGAGTAATATTTTTAAAGTAGAAGTTTAGATATATTTAAGAGATTAGAAAGTTTGGAAGAACATTTGGAAAAGTAGAAGATGGTTTACAAAATTAGGGTCCAAAATTAGGGAACCTTGAATCTGGTTCAGTATATCTGTGAACCAGATTTTTATATTATTTTTCTTTAAAATTAACAAAGCCATATTCATTCTCTCCTCCCCACCATCAATTATAAAGCATAAAGAGCCAGAAGTTCCTGAAAATGTGTTAATTAGACTTCCTTGAGTTTTTTTTTGTTTCAGTCTCCTGTGCTTTTGTTCTTCATCCTGTCTCCTAGGGAGAGAGCTGTCTCCCCCCCTTTTTGCTGATTGATTTAATCATAATAGAAGACTTGCCTCTTTGTAACCTACTGCTAGATGCTGTATTATACAACATAGTTTGTTCTTTCTCTCTCTCTATCTCTCTCTCTCTCTCAATTAAAGACTGATCTCTCTTAAGGGGGTACCCTTTGGTAACAGGAGTACAGTATCGCACTGACTGCTTACCCCTCCTTGTTCATTCTTCTCTCCCATCTGTAGAAAATGATCCCTTAAATGCAGCTTGTATTCCTTATCCTCAAAGATGCCACCCACTTAATTAGCATAGTTCTGAGTGAATATAAACATATAACTCATATCTGCCTTTTGGAAATCAAGGAATAAGTTAAAGTACATAAAAATACTTCTGAGTTTTTTGATGACAAATTTATTCATTTCTGCTAATTACAAATGAATGTCTTTAACACATATTGTCAATAACTCCTTCCCTGATACACATTTATACTTCCATTTTCTTCAGTAATACTTTCTTTTTTTTAATTGTTAAATTTATTGGGGTGACATTGGTTGGTAAAAATTACATAGGTTCCAAGTGTACAATTCTACATTACATTGTCTATGCATTGCATTATGTGCTCACCACCCAGAGTCAGTTCTCTTTCCATCACCATATATTTGATACCCCCTCCCTCTCCCTCCCCCACCACTCTTCCACCCACCTTCCCCTTTACCCTCAGGTAACCACTTTCTGTAATCCTATCTCCTTTGCTTTGCAACAAAGATCAATCACCCTGCCTTTATAAGATATCTGAGATGTGTATTCTTCAACCATTTAGGTTCTCAGCCATTTTTTATTCTTTTCCTTACTTCATTTAATCCCCCTAATCTCAATCATCTTCCTTTTCCTCTGTTTTCCTCATTCAGTTTCTAGTTCCAATTATTTACACTATGGCATGGCAGTAGTTAACAAGAAAGTTTAAAATAACTGTTTTCTGTTTCTGCAAATTATACTTAAGTGTCAGAATTTGGAAGTACTTAAAAATGTAAAGAAAATTAAAATCTCTCTCAAAGATGCCCACAGTTGACATTTCCAGATATATTCTTTCAGTCTTTTATGCAAGCCTATAGACAGACACATGTACATACCCATTTTAAAAATTGGGATTATATAATAGTGCCCCACTGTATTTTCTCCTTGATATCATTAAACAATCTTTTAAACTACATATTTTAAAATTTTGTGTTATATTCCATCATATGGATATATATAACAGCTAAGTAATCCCTTATTTAAGAGGAATAGTTTCATATAACTTTGTTCTTAAATTTTCCCTCATTTGAAAGATAGCAAAACTTAAGGGTTCCTAAGTTTCTTATTTTTGAAAATAAATGAAGAATTGTGTTAGGGAAAGAAATTAGGAATGAGACCAGGGAGTTTGGTACCATATGCTAGTTTTATGACTTAGCATGAATTCTTCTGAGCCTGTTTCCTCACCTGTACAATTGAAAACTGATAAAAATGATTCTTCTTTCAAATAGTTGTTGAAAGGAACAAATGATTTATCATACAAAGAAGTTTATTTCAAACTATGTGACAGATTAGCCATGCAAATGCAATTGCAAATATGTGAGAAGGGCCAGAGACTTTTCCTAAGACTAATCCATTTTATTTTCTTAATAGGAACTCTGTCTAAACATCATTCCAACCTTTGCAAATCTTATAGACTACCCATCCATGAAAAATGCTTTGATACCAAGAATTAAAAATGCATGTCTACAAACATCTTCCCTTGCTGTAAGTAATTGCGTATTAATTTTTATTTTTTCTTCTTATTGGCCTAAATAATTTTCTTATGGTTTAATAACCCACTTGTTCATATATTTTTGTCTTGGTTACAGGTAGCCTATATATAATGCTATAAAAGTGAGCAATAACTATAGTTTTCTCTGATATATAATTTTACAATATTGCATCCCTGATCTACTACTCCATTCCTAACGTTGAGTGCTTCCATTACAAAATATGAGTAATTTCTTTTTCTGAATTTCCTGCTTCCACTCAACATTTATTTTGATGGTAGTTTTAAAATAATTATGAGTTTAACTTGGTGTTTTAGCCTAAAAACTTTTTGAATGTCTTCATTTTATAAACTGGCTTTATTTTTAGTGATCTGTTTCTAAATTTTTTTGTCCCTCACTTAGTATACCTACTTCCAAAAAAAAGTAGGAAAAGCCAGGATGGCTCCACGGGTTAAGTGCTCGCTTTGGAGGACCGAGGATCGAATCCCGGCTCCGGCCTAGGCGGACCCACATGCTGAACTGGGGTGTGCTTCCCAAATGCGGTGAGGCCCCCAGTTCAGTTCAAAAAAAAGTAAAGGGTACAATAAAATAGTAAATTAATTAGAATACAACTTGGGGAAAATAATTGTACTAAAAAATGTAGGGTAAGGGTTGCGGCCTCATTTGAATACAGAATACTAAGTTACTTGGTAGTCAAGGAGGTAGAATAAATAACGTGGTTCTCATTATCTCATATTTGAAGCAATAAATGTTCCCAACTATTTCTTTGACACTAACTAAATCATAAGATTATCTCATTGATTTTTTTTATAGAAATAACATTGATTACTCTCATCAAATAGCAGAGTTAGAATAAAAGGAGAAAACAATTACACAATATTTTTCAGGAACTTTTTTTGTCTCTCATGGAAATACAGTGCTTTCTAAACTAAATTGTTTTCTGGTTTTCTGTACTTTTTTTTGAAAAGTGAAGTTTTATTGGTATTATGATCATGCCTTCTATATTCTGTCATAACTTCCAGCAAAAAAAAAAAAAATAGGGTGTGAAATACTTATTAAAATAGCCAAATGGGTATAGATAGAATTTTGATAAAAGAGCTCCTAAATATCAGGTGTTAGTATCTATATTAAAGATATATTTAGAAATAGAAATCTATGCGAGACAAATATTATAGATACTCTTTACATGTTAAAACATTTAGTTTAAAAATGACTTGAACCTGAGTGAGAGAAAAATACTGGAACCCTAGTAAAATTGATTACTTAATGGGAAAATATATTTCTTTTTATAATTCAGATGTCCCCAAAGAATGTACTTTGTAACCATACATAGTAAAGCTTCTCAGCTCCTAATCATTTTATTTAAAATGGTACAAAATTTGAAGTCATTCCTTATTTTTAAATAACTACTATACCGGTAAAGCCATCATGTAATAAAATTTCTCTGAAACAGGGGAATTAGTACATATGTGAATTTCCTATATTAGTAAATGATGAGAGATTTTAAACCTACTTTTATTCTTGTGATTTTAACATATATCTGTATGAAAATTAAATTTATACTTAAATATTTTGTTCTAGATTGTGAAGACTTTAAATGACTAATTTAATTTACCTCTTTTAATAGGTTCGTGTAAATTCATTAGTGTGCTTAGGAAAGATTTTGGAATACTTGGATAAGTGGTTTGTACTTGATGATATCCTGCCCTTCTTACAACAAATTCCATCCAAGGAACCTGCAGTGCTCATGGGAATTTTAGGTAGCTGAAAATGTAATGTTCTTTGATGCTACTTTATTGTTTACACTGTCATGCATATATATTTTCCAATCTATAAAACCATAGTACTCTCCTTTCATGTGTATTACATTCAATTATTGAAGAATAACGGGATAAATGCCATGATACAACTTTCTCTGTGTTAATTTTAGTAGAAGGAGTAGAACTTGACATTTACAGAGGAATAACACATCTGGCAGTTTTGAGCTTCACAAATATCATGATAGCTTATTGTTTTCCGTATAAAATAGTTCCAGATAAGAGAGGCAAACAAAGCTACTTGAAATGCTGATACCAGTCTTAATAGTAATACCTAATGTTTATTTGATACCTGATTTGTAAGAGGCACTATGCTAAGTATCTTCTCTACATTGTCTTATTTTGTCCTATCCAAAATCCAATGTATAGATGCTATGATTTCTGTTTTACAATAAGCAAACTGAGGCTCAGAGAGGTGAAATGAGTTATTCAAGATTATACAATTGGCAAGTGGTAGAGCTGGTTTTTAATTTAGATGTGTTTAAATCTTAACCAGTATTTTTCACTGCTAAGTGATGTGCTGATGAAGCATATTAGCCTTACAGCACAATCTATTCTATCATCATAATTACAAATTTTCTGTCAGGAAACTGAATTATTTATAAATAGTTAAAGCTATGAAAGTACAGTGTGGAAATCCTGGTGTCTGATATACTATTAATAATAGAAACGAACAAAGCTATAGGATCACACAAACATTAAAAAGTTTACTTTTTACCAAATTTAAAGTCCTTTGTTAAGTTTAAAGAAAAACTATGTTACTTAGCCATGAATTTTTAACACATACTGTAGTGCCTGATCTAGAGAAAGCCCTCAGTAGATATCTGTGTGGATTGTCAGCAAGTAATTTGTTGTGGACCTCTGGAAATGTATAACTTTTAGGATATGGTCTGAAATTTTGGGTCTCAAAGAAATTAGTCCTCTTGAGAAGGAGTTTGGCATAGTAGAAAGAGCCCTTACCCCAGTCCAGGCTGTTAGTTCCTGCAGTGACTTTGAAAAATTTCTTCATCTATCACATAAGGATAAAAATAATGTTATTATGAATGGAGTCTTGTGAGAAGTCAGTGAGAAAGTAATGAGCGTAGTACCTAGCAAATGAGCATTCAATAGGTAGGTTCTCAATAAAGATATTATATTATTTGAGGATATAAGTAAAGTGTACATTAACAAGAGAATAGTTGGAGATGGTGTATTCTAAAGTGTTAGGTCAGAGGCGTCCATTCTTTTGGCTTTCCTGGGCCACATTGAAGGCTTGTCGTAGTCCTCACATAAGATATGCTAATAGTAACAATAGCTGATGAGCTAAAAAAAAGATGGGAAAATAATCTCATAATGTTTTAAGAATTTGTGTTGGGCCCCATTCAAAGCCATTTTGGGCAGTAGGTTAGACATGCCTGCTTTAGATTATATACACAACACAACACAAAAGCATTTAGAGAATGAGGAGTAAATGTGCTTAGTTAACCACATGAAATCTTTCTGGAGTAAGTGTAACAAGCAGGGTCACGAAGGTTGAATAAATAGATGAGACAATAGGGAAGGATTGTGCCAAGGCGAATTAAATGATTAAGGTTCAAGCATGTTGAGTCTAATTGGTTAACTAAGTGAATAAAGGTATAGGACTGGTACATACACACTTTGAAATAGATGTCTTCAGTTGAGTGAGAAGTCTAAAATATATACTTAAATGTTTTCAGAGTAGAGAACATTCTGTAACCTTTACTCCTGCACCGTAGGAACTGTGTCTAATTCTGAAAGGCTTTCAGTGTTATACTACTGTTAAATGTGCTCCTAAACCAAAAGAGTACAGGATAAATACGGTATTTAAATCTAAATAATAAAGCTGAAATCATTTTGATTCATATGTAACAGCATTCTTATTCTAAGCACTGAAAAGGAAAAATTTTTAAATATACTGATTATCAAAAGATTTCATGTACATAAAGTGTTTTCCTAATTTCTGTTAACTTGTGGTGTTGAAGTATAAAATTGGTTCCATTCTTTTCTATCAGGCATTTACAAATGTACATTTACTCATAAGAAGTTGGGAATCACCAAAGAGCAGCTGGCTGGAAAAGTATTGCCTCATCTGATTCCCTTGAGTATTGAAAATAATCTTAATCTCAATCAGGTAGGAGTAGTTTGGTGCTTTATTCAGTTTATTTAGCTTATTGTTTCTTGGCATTAAATATATTACATAAAAATATTGCTAAAATGGAAAAATATGTCACAGAGTAAGTGAAGAAACTTTGTGGGTTCGTAGCAAGTTATAATTTACATGCGGTGGAAGGATGTGTTATTGAAGGCCTCATTGGGAGATAGTAAATGAGCAGAATATTGAAAGATGTGTAGGAGTTGGGGCTGGGAAGTTGACATGAATGAATGAAATATTAATGTGATGTCTCTGGGATGTGTATACATTATTTATTGCTACATAGCAAATCACCATGAACTTGATATTAAAACAACACACATAATTATTTCAGTTTCTGTGGGTCGTCAAGCCAAGGCATGGATTCTGTGCTAAGAGTTTCTGGCAGTACTGCAGTCACAGGCTGAGTCTCAGCTGAAGGCTCAGCTGGAAGGATCTGCTTCTACGTTCATTACATGGTTGTTGTCAGGATTCAATTCCTTTTTGGCTGTTGGACTGAGGACTTCAGTTCCTAGTTCTCTGTTAGCTGGGTGCCACTGTCGGTCCTTGTTTCATGGGACTCCCCAGCATGGCAACTTATTTCATCAAAGATGGAAAGAGAACCTGCTAGAAAGATGGAAGTTAGAGTCTTACAACATAATGAAACAAATGACATCACATTACTTTTGCCATATTTTCTGGGTTATAAGCATGTCATTGGTCATACCTGTGCTCAAAGATAGGGGTTTCACAAAGGCATGAGTAGCAGATTGAGGAGGTAATTTGGGAACCATTTTAGTTTGGTTCTCTCACAGGGAATGTATGATCCAATTTGACGGAAAGATACCTATAATACAGTAGGGGAGTAGTGGGAGAAAAATAAATTGAGACTAGTATAGGCAGATTTTAAATGCCTGTATGATTTAGATATTTGGACTTTCAAAACCTAAGTGGTTGAGCAAAGTTTATTATAGAATTATGTTTCTACATACCGCTCACTGTAGTTATCACAGCCCTGCACTTATGTGCCTGACTCTCCTAGAAGGCTGGTTATTACAGCTTATTCTTCATTATATCCCCAGCACTTAGTGCAGTGCCAGAAACAAAAAAATATTTGTTTAACTGAGAAAATTTGAGGTACAGAATATTGACAAGGCATTTTGTTCACCACAGAGCTGTATTTAATGAAGTATAATGGAAGAGACTGGGAAAGGTTACTATTTAACTGAAACAGTTGGAAATGGATAGGAAGGCAAGATTTGGAATTAAGGACTAAAAGTGAACTACAGCAATGAAGGAAGCAGAAAGCTGGGAGTTGAGCAGAAGAGTTTTTGGCATATAGGGAAGAGTGCTGAGTGAATGACGTTTTGGAATTAGATTTATAAAATTAATCAGATCCAAGCTACATGAAGTGGTAGAGTAAACCTCTGAAAAGTTTGTGTTCCTAGATTTCAGTTTGGGGTTTGATAGTTTCTTCTTATCTTGGATGGCAGGGTTGAGGTTACCATTGGCAAAACGGACACTGAATACTAGGGAAGAATAGGATGATAATATGTCCATAATGGTCTTCAATTTTGGGTCATTTCTGCTATTCTTATATTTATAATTTAGGGTGTTTTAAAATATTCCCAAATGCTTATCACAGGATGTGTATTGCCATTTGAAACGTGGTGTTGATTTTCTTCAGCTTTATGGTTGATGTTTAAAGATTTATTTTGTTTTTGTGACAGAGAGAGGAAGCAGAAAGAGACAAAGAGAGAAGGGGGAGGGTCCAGAGCAGTCTCCATAGTTGTACATCATCAGTTTTCGATATAGTTTCACTCCACAGGTGGACTCGGGGCTGCACAGGGCAGGAACTGAGCTGGGGGCCTCCCATGTGGGCCTCGGCAAGAACTGAGCTGGGGGCACACCCCAGTTCAGCATATGGGTCCACACAGGCTGGGGCCGCGATTCAATCCTCAGACCCCAGGACTGCAAAGCGAGTGCTCAACTTTCTGAGCCATCCCGGCATCCCCCTTGTTGATTTTTAAGAGGCTTTTAAAAGAAATTAATGGAAGTACTTTGATTCATATCTTCTAGCATTTAGTCATCTGCTTTCTTACCATTTCATGAACAGGGTTCCTAATTCAAGGCTGCCCTCTTCTGTCAGCTCTGATTTAAAGTAATCTAAGTATATTACACTTATGGGAAAGCTGGGATGGCTCCGCGGGTTAAGCACTCGCTTTGAAGCCCCGAGGACCGAGGATCAAATCCCGGCTCTGGCCCAGGCGGACCCACATGCTGAACTGGGGTGTGTGTGCCTCCAGTTCAGTTCAAAAAAAAAAAAAAGTTAAGTATATTACACTTTATGTGAAATTGATAAAGTAATTTAGTAAAATACACTTTTAGCTTTTGATTAAAAAACAACAAATTTCACG
Source organism: Craseonycteris thonglongyai (assembly GCA_004027555.1). NCBI lineage: Eukaryota > Metazoa > Chordata > Mammalia > Chiroptera > Craseonycteridae > Craseonycteris > Craseonycteris thonglongyai. Next base: position 18,030 of record PVKE010020159.1, read on the forward strand.
CAGCAATCAAAATACAGTCACAACTTGTGTTGAGGAAGGGTTCCAAAGACCATCCCCAGATTCAGTGATTCAGTAGGAGGCCTTAGCATGTAGTATGTTCATGGATGTAATTTCTTATGTTGAGAGGATCAGCACAAGGAGAAGACTCCTAGGGCAAAGTCAGGGGGAAACCAGGCTCAAGTGTTCACAGTCATCAACTGGTGGAATCAGGCGTTTAATTTCCCTGGTAATGAGTTGTGACAGTATGTGTGAAATGTTGCCAACCAGGGAAGCTCATTAGAGACTCAGAACCCTGAGATTTTATTGGGGGCTGGTCAGGTTGCACCCTCAGCCTGTCATGTACTCAAATTCCAGAATCCAGAAGGAGGGCAGGTGTTGAGCATAGAACATATTCTTTGTACAGTTTCGTTGCAGTGAGCCAGCATCTTTGGTTAATGGTGGGAGCTCTCTGAGTTCCCAGATACCTGCCAAGGGCCAGCCTTGCAAACACGCCTATCCAAGGGTACCGGTAGTAGCCCTGTGTTAACTCCACTGCACCAACTGCATACAACAATGTGGATGAATCTCACAAACATGATGTTGAGCAAATGAAGCCAGACACAGAGGAGGAAATAGTGAATGATTCCATGTATCTAAGTACAAAAATAGTCAAAACCACACAGCTAGAAGTCAGCATAGAGTTTACTCATAGGGTGACAGGGTGGGAAATGACTGGGAGAAAACAGAAAAAAGCTGGGATGCTGCCAGTGTTCTGTTTCTTCATATGCCTCCTGGTTAAACTCAGTTTGTGAATTATTTTGAGACGTGCACTAATATGTACACTTTTCTGTTAGTATGTTATACATCATTAAAAAGTTAAAAAACAAAAACAAAACTCATCAGCAGAGAGTCAATCATGGTAAAGAAATATGGCTTTTGTTGCCCTCATGGTAAGATAAAGGATAAACAGACAGTAGAGCCTGTTGAGAGGTAGTGAAATGTAGTAGCAAAGAACAAGGCTTTGGAGACAGTAGGAATTCTCCTCTGCCAAGTTATTTAGTATCTCTGAGTAAGTTGCTTTCTCTCTTACTGAGCCTGAGTTTCCTCAAGTTTGAAGAGTTTTGAGGGTTAGTGAAACAATGTCTGTATAAGCACCCAGCACAAAGATGTAGTTATAAAATTTAGGGAGGGGAAGAAAGCAGTTTCTAGATTTTTCCTATAATATATGGTATTGTTCAAATAAATTATTTATGATGGCCCTGAAGGACCCTAAGAATGGTTTAAACAAAGCTTAAACTATGTTAAGATACAGTGTTCAAAAAAAATGTTAGATGTACTTTATTGAGACATGCTTTATGGAACTTAAAATCTCATCAACTACATCAACACCATAGTAAGATATTATGAAGCTTGCTATGATATGCTGAGTTTAACTATACTATCCTTGTGACATCAGTGCTATGAGTGGGTCATATTTTGGTAAAAAAAAAAAGACTATTATGATTACTCCCTGAATTATCTTACTAGATAACGTTTGTTGCTAATTTGAAACATAATAACCATATAAATTTCTTGTTTTACCAGTTCAATTCTTTCATTTCTGTCATAAAAGAGATGCTTAATAGATTGGAATCTGAACATAAGACTAAATTGGAGCAACTTCATATAATGCAAGAACAGCAGAAGTAAGTAGGTTGGACATGAAATGCACATGATCTAGGAGTGAGAATAAAGTTGTATCGTGATTGAATTTCTGGATTGATTAATGTAGAGACCCTAAAAAATAATTTTTAAAAATTTATAATAAACTTTTAATATCTATTTATACTTGAGTTATAAATAAGCCTCCTTTTTATTCTTGCTATCTAAGTCCTACATTTTTTTCAAGGCACAGATCTGGCCCACATTAAAGTAGTTTATAACATTTATTATTAAAGTTACAGATTCTAAACTTTTTCTCATATTATATCTTATCTCAGTGATCTTTCTGATGGTAAAAATCATGTTTGCCTGGTTTTATGGCATCCTGAGTAAATTTTTCAGTCAATCTGAAATTAAAAAAAAAAAAAAAATTTTAAAGACCTATGTACAGATGTTAATTTTGGGGACAAACAGACATTAATATTAGTGAATAACGAAAAAAGATTTAAGACTCTGAAGTGTGAAGTTGCAGCTTATTTAGGTTCTAATAAATTCTATATGGATGAACTTTTTCGTATGAATATTTAAAAAATATTTTCTTTTATTGCTTTGTCATAATTCAACTGTGCAGATCTTTGGATATAGGAAACCAAATGAATACTTCTGAGGAGACAAAAGTTACAAATGTTGGAGCTCAGGTAAGAAGATATTTAGATTATTTAAGTATTTGTAAAAAGTGCTTGACAGTGTGCTTTATTTGAGGGGCTTTTTGATCTTTAAGCAGTAAAATCTGTTTTTTGACGTCATTCAAGCAGTTGACCTTTTTCTAATTCAGCAGATTGACAAAGTCTTTAACAACATTGGAGCAGACTTTCTGACTGGTAATGAATCAGAAAATAAAGATGATGGGTTACAGAATAAACATAGAAGAGTAAGTTTCTTTACTGTTCTGTTAGTACTCTTGTTTATATTATAGGACTTCCTATAACCCACATGTTTTTGTTGGGAAATGTGGTTTAGCATCTTAACAAGAAACATTCTTTAATTTTATTTATGAATTTCTACAGAGGGCAGTTTTCTTTCATTCAACAAATGAGATTACTTGTATGTATAAAGCCAGGGAGCTACTGGACATTGTGGTTTACAAAATTGTAAGAGAACATGCATGATTTTATAGTTTAGTAAGCTTAATAAAAGAAAAGTACAGACATTGAATTTGTTGCAGACATTAGCAGTGAAAGAAGCTATTTATTTCTTCCTTAGCTTTTTGGTGAGTTCCTAAAATATTTTTGGCATGAGATAGGCTAGAGTTGAATAAGAATCTATTGATTTTATAAAATAACATCAACTAATCATATTCTTATTATCTGGAAGACTATGATTCTAATGCATGGTTTTCAAATAATAATTGTTTTAATACTGGAAATATTTTAGCACAGATCCTGTTAATTTCTGCCTAAAGTTAAATCTTATAATAGTTTGAAAAATAACTTAACATGTGACTACCATATTGTCCAACATACCAACATATGCTTTACAAAAAAAGAAATTTTCTGTTTTACAAATGGAATTGTGAAGTTGCCAGTTGATTTTTTTTGTTTGTTTTGTTTTTGTTTTAAGGTATCACTTACACTTGAAGAAAAACAAAAATTAGCGAAAGAACAGGAGCAGGCACAGAAGTTGAAAAGCCAGCAGCCTCTTAAACCTCAAGTGCACACACCTGTTGCTCCAGTTAAGCAGGTCAGAGCTCATTTCTTTTTTTCAAGTGTACTTCCTAAGGAATAAGGTAGTACAGAACTTAGTCTGCCTACTAGTGTTTGTATAAAAATGCACTTCAAAGAATACTTTAATATGCAGTTTCTGAGAATTGTGGGCATGTAGGATTTTCCAGTGATTCCTCAGTTGCCTGCCTAATATGTAATGTTTCTTGGTAGCTCTTGTTACCATTAAAGAGGAAGCTAGAAGAACTGGAAGGTTTCAAAAACTATAGGTCTCATAGTACTAACTTAATTCTGTTCCCTTTGAAATGATTAGGAATATAATATGCATCTATGTATTTTTGAGCAAAACGCAATTTTAAAATTTTGGCTTCTTAATTATAGTAGAGTTTGTACCTTGATTTAGGAATAGTTTTTTTATGTCCTGACCCGTATTTACTTCCTACTATGTTCTAGGCTTTGTTCTAGGTGCTGGTACTATGGCAGTGATTAAGGTCCCTGCTTTAGAGAATTTACATTCTTACTGATTTCCAAAATAACTTTTTCCTAAAAGCTTTTTTTAAATTGGTTTTGTTATCTTTTAGTCATTAAAATTCTGAGAAAAATCTGTGTGTGTTAAGAGGCAAAGAAAAAAAAATCAAGAATATTTTGTAGTTACTTTTATAAGAGTAAACAAATTTCCACAAAATTTTGATAAAGTTCAAAATATAAGAGTATCCTTTTTGTAATATGGACTTACTAATGCAAAGAATGCAGTTCTGTTTTTGGGGAGGTGGAGGAGACAGCATTTTATTACATTGGAGTTCAGATTTAGTATTCTTTATCATAAAATTGATTGCAAATGTTCAAAAACTTGTATTGGCAGGCTGGATTTTACCTGTGGGCCATGGTTTGCCAACTTGGTATAGACTGTTGAACTTAATTTTAACTGGTTCTTTATAATGTAATCTATCAAATGTTTACTGATTATAAAGTAATTTGGAATTCTTGGAGATAAAGTAATTGTCTCATATTTTTCAGACTAAAGACTTGACAGACACATTGATGGATAATATGTCATCCTTGACCAACCTTTCTGTTAGTACCCCTAAAATTTCTGCTTCAAGTACCTTCACTTCTGTTCCTTCCATGGGCCTTGGCATGATGTTTTCTACACCAATTGATAATACAAAGAGAAATGTGACAAATGGCCTAAATGGTAACATGGGCTTTCAGACTTCAGGATTCAGCATGCCAGTTAATACAAACCAGAACTTCTTCAGTGGTCCAAGCACACCTGGAGTGACCACGATGACCCTGGGGACAACTACTTTGCCAAACTTCAATGCTGTGAATGTTCCTCCTGCAGGAGCAAAGCAGACTCAACAGAGACCCACAGATATGTCTGCTCTTAATAATCTCTTTGGCCCTCAGAAACCCAAAGTTAGCATGAACCAGTTGTCACAACAGAAACCAAACCAGTGGCTTAATCAGTTTGTACCTCCTCAAGGGTCGCCAGGTATGAGCAGTTCTTCAATAATGGGAGCACAGATGAACATGATAGGACAATCTGCTTTTGGTATGCAGGCTAATCCTTTCTTTAACCCACAGAACTTTGCACAGCCACCAACTACTACTATGACCAATAGCAGTTCAGCTAGCAATGATTTGAAAGATCTTTTTGGCTGAGGTGTCTTGCTCCTGTTTTTGAAAGATTACTTCAATTTTAATCATGGGTGAACTGCTTTCCATCTTTATATAGTTGGCTTGGAGGAACTACTTCTATGGGAAAGTGAATGATTCTAAGACAAAACATCTGTTTCTATGCCAGCATAGTAGTTTGTATGGACTCCTAATAGTTGAGTTTTTTAAATCATTGGGGATTTCCTTCGTCTTACCAATTTCTCTTCAGGTTTTTAAAAGACCAACCCTTACCAATCTCAAAGAGAAAATAGATACTTCAGTATCTTGAATAGCAGAATTTTTTAATCAAATGTTTATTTTGACTTGTACATCCTAGTGTTATTAAAATATTGAGTTGATGGTCATTGTGAGTTTTATCTATTAAATACTACATGGTACACAATGCACAGTCTGCCTTCACCAGTTATTAGTCTTCATTATAATATGTCAAAAATCTTGATGCTGTATTGATTTGTTTGCATTTAGTATGACTGAGAAAATGACAACATAATGAGAAAGGGATCAGATCACTTGTTTTTTCCAATCCTATTTCTCAGAGGAACTAATGTTTAGTACTGAGCAAATACTGCAGATGTTTTAGACTGAGCAAATACTGCAAAAATTTAAGTTAATAATTGATTTTATTGGTTCAAATTAAAGACATTAACCATCTTAAATGCAAACTAATCATTGTAAATTATATTTTAGCATGGTCTGCCTCAAATAGTAATGTATTTTTCTGCATTTACTTGTATATATTTCGATTTACTTTTTTTCCTACAATATCAGACAGCAGAGGTATGTACTGTTATTTGACAAAGCCCTCTGATGTGATTTCTCTGACTACTGCCTTCATATTCCATTTTGAATTCAACATTCTGAGGTTGCAGTACATGTGAATTGCATTTTCAAAAGGAGATTTGTAAGAATTGAACTATATTTAATGAGTAAACTTTTGAGATTTCTGCTGTATTGTTTCAAATGTAATAAACTTTACTTCTATAAAAATGAGCAGTTGTATCTCTGGTTACCAAGAGATTAATTTTGAGCTTACCATGATATAATCCGACCTCAACAATTACTGCAACTGAAGCTTACTTATTCTCTAGGACTTGCAGAAACCATTTATTCGAACATTATAATTAGCTATTTTTAGGAAGGAAAGAATAAATTCTAATAGGAAACATGCATTATTTTTCAAATCTTTTCTTTGATTTGCTGATTATTCATTTAGTCGTGGAATGAAGCCTTATGCTATAATTATTACTTGTATTTTCTTAAATTATATTCCACCATTATATCACAACTTTAAAACGATCATCCAGAGATCAATATATGTATTATAGTTGCTGCCATATAGTTTGTGGTTTTTAAATATCTGAAACCAGAAATTATTTAAAATAAATCATACGCCATTTAGTGTGTTAATACTAAGTTTATTCATTGAAATATATGTATGCACTAAATATATCATTGACTATACAGTACTTGATTATGAAATGTAATTTGATGATAATATTGCTGGCAGCATTCAGTAAGAGGATACTTTTAAAAAAAGTCAGCTTCACATCTGGTTTCTATATGAGCTGTTTTTTGTTACATAATTTTAAAAAGAGGACTCAAAAGGAATACTGAAGAAACTTATCCAAGAATTGAAAAGCACTGGGAAGAGCAAGTGTTTTTGTCAAGTCCATTCATACCTTTACCAGATACTGTCTTGTTTGTAACACAATATTAATATTTCTCTTGAGAAAAGTTTACATATGGAATAAAATTGCTTAATGCTCATGAATTTTCTTCGTAACAGTTCAGTAGTCACTGTTTATTAGTAAATTTTATTTTGTAAAATAACTCGATGTCAGTGTTGAATTTCTGATTAGAAGGAAAGCTTAATATAATTAATATTTATCATTTGAACATCTAAATATAAAAGTAGGTTATTTGAAAAAATATATGTAATTCTTAGGTAATTTTCACATCTTGAAATTTGCTCATTGAGGTAATGGTGCTACATTTTTAGAAATATTTTTTTTATACTTCTTTTCTACTTTCTTGAAGGTATTTTATTTAAATCATTTTCATCAATTAAAATGTTACCATTGCCTTTTTATGTTGAGAAGTTGCCTATGAAATGTAGTTTTATTCTTAGGTTTGTATTTCTATGTGAATAAAATATTCGAAGTACTAGATCACCTTAAGATTATTTCAAATATTGACAGCATTTAAGTTCCTTATGCTTAGGAGCAAGAAAATTGGTAGGTTAAAAAGCGCCTGTAGACAAAAATGAGAAGGAAGATTCCCTTTTATTTGAATTGGTTCTTCTGATGCTAAAATGTTTGACATGTAGAGGATGTATAAAAGAAAATGGAAATAGACTGTGTACTTGGTTGGTGTTCATCTGTTTGTTTTTGTTTTTATTTTGGAATGCTTATAACCTTTCTTTTCACCTGAATAAGTTAAGGAAGTAGGTTTTTGTTAATGTTAGTTTTTTTTATTTAACCTCTTAAATACCTCACATGGTTGCTTTTACATCTTAAAGGAAATGGTATATGTGAAAGTATCTGATAGTAAGCACAGAGTATGCACCAAATAAATTTTAGCCTTGATAAATAAAGCTTTTCATATTAAGTTGTGATTTAATGCTTCATGATTGCCTGGTCTTAAAATAATTTTAGAGCAAAACTAATCTATGAGAATTCAAAGTACTATATAGGAATTTAAAAGATTATCTATGTCAGTGGCTTTCAAGCTAACTGGGACACTAAAGTAAGAAATATATCTTATAATGCAAACCACTATAAAATACATACCTGAAACATAAGTTTCAGAAAATGTCTTTAATAAATGTAGTGTATTCTGATACTTTTTTAAAATCTATGCTGTTTATTTAAAAAGAACAACAACAAAACGAAAGCTGGTTACAATGTCTAAAAGGACTTCATGTTGTAGTTTGAATAAAACTGAAATAATTCAGCTCTTTCTCCAAGCAGGTGTAGAAACAGAGATCTAGAGACTTATATGCCTAACCTAAGGTGGTCAGAGCCAGGTATAGCAGCTAGATTGTCTTCTAATCTGCAGTCCAGTGCTCTCTACCATGTTTTGTCCTTTATAACCTTTATTGTATGAATTCTAGAGTTGCTTTTGTTCATATTGTTTTATGTAGCAAGTATATGTTGAATATGTATTGGATACCGATAAATATATCTATAGTGGAAAAATTGACATTGAAGAGGGAGATGACAGAACAAATGTTTATAGTCAAAATCAGCCTCTGGGCTGCTTATCTGAATTGTGGGTGAGGATGGCTGGGGTATTAGCAGTGCTTATATTAGTAGTATGCACCAGCATTAAAGCATATAACCTTGGAGGTTGAGGGTGAAGAGCATTGCGAAAAGACATTTTGTTACCCGGATAAGGTCCAACTGCTTGCTTCTCATAAGCCAGTAATTGAGGGACAAGGTTGGTGGAAAGAAAAGCAGGTTTATTCAAAATGCCAGCATTTGGGGAGAATGGCAGACTGCCCCCAATAGCCATCTCTCTGTTCTTAAGACTGCCAGAAGGTTTTACAGGCATGCAGGAAGAAGCAGAACAAAGAAGGGGAAGTTAGTCATGCGACTCATCCAGGAGAACATCTAGGTTCTGGTTGGTTCTGTAGTGGTTATCCCGAACCCAGTTTTAGGGGTGATTCATATGTCATCTGACAGAGAATCTCATTCCGGAATTGCAGCCTGGTTGCTGGTGTCCGGATGACTGGGCTGACTCAGTTTCTTGCAAGTTAGTGGTTCTCCTGATTAGCTAGATTAATATGTAGCCTTGTAGCCTTGGGAAAAAACAGGTCACTAAGGCTGGCAGAAGGGGAGAAAAGCAAAGAAAAGAAAGTTTTTAAAAGTTTTAAGCTAAGTTATGTTGTTGAATCAAGCTAAACTTAGAATGTTAAATCCTGAAAATAGAAAATACAGTGTCACCCTTACAATTTCACCAAAATAGAGCTTGTTGGATACTAGAAACTTGAAAACAGCCAAGTTGCTTCTGCACCTCTGGGAAGATTTAACTACCTGGAATGCAAGCCACATATGTAATTTAAAATTTTATAGTAACATCATCAGAAAGAAAAACAGTGGGGAGCTGGGATGGCTCAGTGGGTTAAGTGCTCGCTTTGCAGCCCCGGAGACCGAGGGTCAAATCCCGGCTCCGGCCCAGGTGGACTCATATGCTGAACTGGGGTGTGTCCCCAGTTGAGTTGTTGCCGGGGCCTATGAGGAAGGCTCCTGACCCAGTTCCTGCCCTGCGCAGCCCTATGCCCACCTGTGGAGTGAAACTATATGGAAAACTAATGCTGTCAACTGTGGAGACTGCTCTGGGCCCTCCCCCTTCTCTCTGTCTCTCTCTCTGTCTCTCTGTCAAAAACAAAAATAAATGTTTAAAAAAATAGGTGAAATTAAATTTAATAATATAGTTTATTTAACTGGATAGAACCAAAATATTTCAATATGGAATGGATATTAAATTTAATGAGATATTTTACATTCTTTTTTGTGCCTAGTCTTTGAGATCCAGTATATATTTTACACTGAGCACATCTCAGTCCCAGCTAGTCACATGCCACATGTGACCAGACATGTGACTAGTAGCTACTGCTGGCCCAAAAGAGTGAAATGTGGCTGACCAGATTTTAACATTGGTAAAGCAGGACACCATTGACTGGGGGGGGGGGGGGGG
>PVKE010020160.1:0-27748 GCA_004027555.1 Craseonycteris thonglongyai
TACATATACCTAGCTAGCCAGGGTGAGAATGAGGGCTTGTCACAAAAACCAGGGAGTCTTCGCTATTAGTATACTTTTCAGAATGAGACTTTAGGGTTCAGGGAAGGCCCAAGTCAAATAATGCCACCCATCCCTGCCCCCCAGGGTATAATAGAATATCTTCTCTGGACATTTTCAAGCTATTCATCACAGAAGAGAAAGACAAAGAACTAAAAGAGTAGTAGAAAATCAGTGGAAAATAAAAAGATGTGTGCCACTTTATAAGATGTGAGGGTCTCGTAAATCCACAGTTAACTTATATAGAATAGAAAACATGTGTAAATCAATATAAACTTTTGGAAGAAAAAGATGCCAACTAAAAGATAGGGGTTTGTGCTAAGGATGATCTTAGAAAATAATACTCTGACTTTATTTTTGTTTCAAGTTAAGAAATCTCTATTCCACTAACCCTCCTAGTGTGGTATGCAGTTCAACTCTTTTGTGAAAGAATCTGTGTACAGTGTTGTAAGAATTTATCTGTGATGACCATTCTAATGTGATAAGAGGTATGCGGCACACTTTAGACAACCCCAATCTTTCAGTAAAAATATTAACTTACAAATACATTTTTCTTGGATATATAGTACAGGTAGATTTAAAAAATGTCAAAGAAGCTCTTACCAAATGAGTGAGTTTTTTTTTTAAAGATTTATTTTATTGTTTTTGACAGAGAGAGGAAGAGAGACAGAGAGAAAGGGGAGGGCCCAGCATAGTCTCCATAGTTGTGTCATCAGTTTTCAACATGGTTTCATCCCACACAGGTGAGTAGGGGATGTGCAGGGCAGGAACCAGGTCAAGGGCCTCCATTATAAAAAGTATGCCCCCACAAACTGGGGGCCAAATTGGAGCCTCTCACACATGGGAAGCTCACCCCAGTGAGAACTGAACTGGGGACCTCCCACATGGGAAGCACACCCCAGTTTATCATATGGCTCTGTGTGGGCCGGGGCCAGGATTGATCCTTGGACCCCAGGGCTGCAAAGCAAGTGCTCAACCTGCTGAGCCATCCTGGCTTCCCTGAGTTGTTTTTTAATATAATGAATGGACATTAACTTGTTAATAACTTGGGTTACACACAAGTTGTGTGAGTGAAATGACACACTTCAAAAAATGATCTGAACAGTTTAATGAATCTGTCTACAAAGCTTTGTTTTTATAGATGTACCTCGCATATCTTCCTTGAGCAGCCTGACAAAGCAAGTGGTCTCATAACAAAACATAGCCCCGAACAAGTCATATTTATTGATTGGTGGGATATTGTTTTCATATGGGGCTTCTTGGTTGACTTTTCATATCTCTACTAGTATGGAGGATATTGTATACATACAGTTTTAATTAATGCTTTCATTGCTTATTTCACTACTGTAGTGCCTAGAAAGGCCAGAATAAATCTGAAGGCTATGATGGTTATTTTCTAATCCAAAAAGCAGAGGGGTTTCTAGTGCAATGAGGTCAGCCTTTAGAATGCTCATTCTAATACAAGAGAAAAGGAAGAAAAAAGGTACAGCATGCTCTTGGGGGCTGGTGGTAAGTGATTCTGCTAGGACTTTGGCCTACACAGCCAGCCACTCCTGGATTTGAATCCTTACCAGTCTCATCTCTAAAATAGGGCAGTAATACTCATTGTGTAGGGCAGTTGTGAGGGGGAAAAGAGATTATAAAGATGATATTTATTAGTGCACGGCACATAGTAGGCACTCTGTGTCAATGTGAAGTTGCTGAATTCAACATCCTCATTTTGTTGGACATAGATGCTCAAAGGCCAAAGAACGAGGACAATAGCTTTGTTGTCTGACAATTGATCTCAAAGTCAAGGGCACCTAAAATGAGATAAAATTGGGAATATTTGTTACTATTACTATAAATTTGACTATGTGAAGTATGCAAGGAGATACAAGAGACCTCAGTGTAAATGTCTATCAGGGTTTAAAGCTGTAGAGAGATAACTAGACAAGGTATCTGCTCTTGTAGACCTTAGAGTCTAGTGGGAGACAGACATGAAAACAAATAACAGAGGTAGGGTGTTTTAGCTGCTATGATAGTAAATGTACAAGATGTATTTGGGTACAAAAGAGGGAATGGCCAATTCTAGTGGGAGTAAAAGGGTACCAGCAGAGAAGTCTTCTACAGGCTCCTTGTAATTTTTCTTTGCGGACTGAGATGCTCTAGAAAATATCAGGGAAGATTCTTAATGCTGAACGTTCAATGGACCTACAACTCAGATTTCCTGGGATCTCCTTTGTCAAGGTCCTCCAAGGATCTTGTGGGTGACCTGGCTTCAGTAGGGCATATCTAGGTAAGTTTAGAACACTTGACTTTTACTGAACTCACACTAAGAACTTTGCACCCTCTTCCAAAGTCTAGATTCTATGCTACAAGCAGAGACTAATTCTCAGATTTTGCTAATAAAATATAAATCCAAACAACCTCCTCTTCTTGGATTATAAAACATCAATTTCCAGGCTCCTAGGAGAACTGGTGGGCTGTTCATTCTGTGAACCTCTGCCATTTGAATGAAAGTCGGCCATTTGAATGGAACTGTATATTCTTTTGTAGAGCTCCCTGGGCTGAAATTCAGACCTTCATTTTCTTGTCCTAGGGAGAAAGATACACATCTTTTACCAAGAATGATACAATATTGCCATCCTTACCCTTTGCAATTTCAGATTATTCTCATAACAGCTGGCTTAATGTGACAGTAATTCACAGTCCTCAGCTGGATGGCTGCCAAGAATTCTTTATTATTCAGAGTTCAGCAAGTGCCAGTAGTGTTACCGACATGTAATTGAATTTGGTGAGGCCTCCGTGGTCCAGACAGCATATCACACAGCCTGTAAGGACCATGCAGTGTGGTTAAGATGAATACATTTCCAACAATAATGAATCTCCAACTCAGCTTAGTAGCACACAGCTAAATGGTTATAATGTTTTGATGATTTGGTTTAATGTCATTGAGCATTTCGGAGTGAAATCCATTCAGAAGAGTGACAACAAAGAAGCACTGGGAGAGAAATATAATCCTGCCCAGATATCTCCATCCAAAGCTTTACTGATAATCTCATCAAGCACAGATTAAGTATGTGACAAATTATTTCCTTGCATAGTTAAAGCTGTCTTGGCCACATTGTTGTTGAATTGAATTCTTGTCTGGTGAAAGAAAAGAAAAATCCACAAATAATTTTCAATGAAAGTATGCCTTATCACTAAAATGTAATTAAGTGCTTTCAAAATTTCACATTCACAGAATGACCTCAACCATCTCACAGCTTTGCAATGCTGCTTCTAAAAGAGAACGTTTATGGTTTGGGAAAACAGCATAAAAACGAAAAGTGTTGGAATTGTTTTGGTTGCTGAAAATATACTTGGCCTCCGTGGCTGTGACACTGTAAAAAGAAAAGAGCTTTGGCTCTGAGCTCAGGCTGTCCCCGAGTTTGAATCCTAGCTCCTTTATTTACTGTGTCCTTAATAGGGCATTAGAGTTTCTGTGTCTCTACTCCTTTTCCTGTAAAAATGAAGTTAATAATGCCCACCTCTGACCATAACATGCATAGAAGATGGGGTGGTGCTTGACTCCCCTGGATTCTTATTATATTAATAGCTGTCACTTGCAGGCCTACTATGTGCCTGGAACAGTTAAATGCTTATGAATATGTATTATCTTACAACAATATGCGGTTGATACCTAGGGTGACCACCTTGTCGCGGTTTGCCTGGGATTGTCCCGATTTTAAAACTGAAATTCCTGAGGCCCAGGGACCCGTTCAGCGTGGAACAAAGTAGGGTAGTTGGTCACTCATCAGTAATTATGGTCTCATCTTATGGGTATGGAAACTGAGTCTCAGAGGGTGTGTGCAAACTGCCCAACCTTTTAGAGCTGGGAGAGAACAGGTCAGGTATTCAAACCCAAACTCGAATAATTCCCAAGCCTCACTCTGCAGCCTCAAAATCCTGCTCAGTAAATGTTATAATACTTTCCTTGCTGTATTACTAGAACATTCTGGACTTAGCAAATATTTGTAGATCAGATCACATTTTTTCCAACTGTCTTTAATTATAATTTCAGGAATGCATACATGTGTGGGTGTAGGCTTGTGTATGTTAAAAGAGTGGAGGTTGCTCTACAAGTGATAGCATTAATGCAAATCATAGTGATAATGAGAATGAGAATGATAGTTTAAAAGCCTAATGTTTATTTCAAAGAACATTCTATCTTTTATCAATGTGCAACCTGTTCATTTATTCATGTATTCATCCATTCATTCATTCAACAGCTATACAGTGAGGTTGTACTGTGTCCCAGTTACTGGAACAGATACAAGGAGGACTAAGGAATTTAAAGCATGAGTTGTAAAATAGTGTGAGATCTCTGATATAGAGGGAAAAACCTACATGTTTGAGTCCTAGCAATTGCATGATCTCCCTCCCTTCACGTGTGGCTCCAGCTACACAGATCTTTTCAAATGAAACTCCAACCTTGTTCCTGACACTGGTTTGTTCTTTGTGTGTTTTTGCACTAGTTGTTACCTTTGTCTGGAAGATTCTTTCTCCTAATCTGGATCCTTTAGCTCCAAGATGAAACGTTACTTCTTCAGAAAAGAATGTCTTTGACCATGCCCAGCTAAATTTGCCACCCAGAAATTCTCTATTAGATCACCCTGTTTTAATGTGGATTTATTTATCACTCTTTGATAGTTATCCTCTTTGATTGTTTGTTTACTGCTTTTTGCCTGCCTTTGCTAATGGAATGTAAGTTCCAGGGAGCAGAGGTAACTTGTTTATTTTATGGTTTATCACTGGTGGCTTTTCATGGCTGTAATCCCAGGACCTAATGTGATGCTAGGCACACAAGAGCAGTCAGTAAGTATTTTTTGAATGAATGGAATGAGTGAATTCATAAAAATTTGGACGCTGGAAGGAGCAGCCAGTACAGCATGAATGAATAGACATATGAGAGAAACTGAAGGGGTGTCTGAAATTAGCCTTGCCCATTAAAACAAAATCTGGCTATAAAAGTAATATATTCTGTTTTTTAAAGTTAGTAAAGAAATCACAAAAAAGGGGGGAAAAAAGACCAACTTGACATAATCACTAATACTATTTTGTTGCAAAGTCTCTCCCAGTTCTTTCATTCATGTTCATAGGTACTTTTGAACAAAACCACTTTTTTCATAGTTCTATACATTTCTGGGGGTAAATATTTTCTTACATTTCTATTTTAAAGGTTACTTTGTTCTTTGTCGTAATAGACACGTGAGGATCTATCTAGCTAATCTATATTGTTGGACTTGTGAATGTTCCCATTTTGCCATCCTGATGATATTGGATTAAACAACAATGCACACAGATAATCTTTGCATGTATCCATGTGGTAGCTTAAAGTAGAAGCAAAAGGAATTTGATTTGAGTATTAGTTCCACCAATTTCTTTTAATCATGTATTTAAATTTTTTTTTTAAGTTTTCTCACCTGTAATATGAAGAGGAGAGCCCACTTCGTTAAGGCTCTTGTGTGGCTTAATGGGGCGCGTCCAACCTGTGGCCCAGGATGGCTTTGAATGAGGCACAACACAAATTCTTAAAACATTATGAGATTTTTTTTGTGTGACCATTTTTTTTTTAGCTCTTTGGCTATTGTTAGCATTAGTGTATTTTATGTGTGGTCTAAGGTAATTCTTCTTCCAATGTGGCCCAGGGAAGCCAAAAGTTTGGACACCCCTGACTTAAATGCTATTAATATAACAAAAGCAACGTGTTCAGCACAAAGTATGTGATACATGTTAACTGCCCTTGATAAATTCCTTTAAATAAACTTCTAGAAGTCAAATTGCTCTCCAATCTATCTTAAAGGACAAGTAGAAACTAACTGAAAAAGTGAGTGAGAAGGAGGTTGAAATAGGGGAAAACTGAGAATAGAAAATTTTTTTTTAAAGATTTATTTTATTGTTTTGACAGAGAGAGAGACAGGGAGAGACAGAGAGACAGGAAGAGACAGAGAGAAGGGGGAGGGCCGAGCAGTCTCCATAGTTGTATGTCATCAGTTTCCGATATAGTTTCATTCCACACAGGTGGGTGGGGGCCACACAAAGTGGGAACTGGGCTGGGGGCCTCTCACATGGGAAGCAGGCTCCAGTTCAGCATGTGGGTCTGCAGTCTGGGGCTGGGACTTGATCCTTGGATCCTAGGGCTGCAACGCGAGTGTTCAACCTGCTGAGCCATTCTGGCATCCTCCCCAATTTTCTTTTAATGGAAGGACAAGTATACACCCACTGCATCAGCCGAAAACTATAAAACACAAAGCTTATATGAACTCTGTCACACCGCCCAGATGTCAGCCCACTCAGCACTTGACTCTGCACTGCCACTAGACATAGGCTTTTCTGGGCACAAGGCAAGAGCAGGCTGATCAAAAGAATGCTGGTGGTTTAAGCTGGGTCACTGGGAGTATGGAGAGCCCTTTCCCTAAACAAGGGGCCAGAGAGGTGAGTTCTGCTTGGTCCAACAAGTTTGTTTTAACATGTAGAGTGTCTGGCAGATTGTTTAGAAACAATATCTTGGCTGTAGGGATCACCTGACTTTAGAAGAGCTGAATTCTGTTTCCCTTTTGATAAGTTGTAAGCTCATTTGAAATGATCCACCTTGCGTTCAATCATACTTGGTGTCTGACTTAATTTGTAAATTACAATTTTATTTATATTTTCAGTAAACAACTTGTAAACACAAAGTAACGGCAGAGTCACACACTGATAAGATCATGTTTATTTAGTGATGTCTGACAAGTAGAGAAAGTAAAAAGAATACTTAAAAAAATGTATAATTTATATTTATATAAATACTTTAAAGGTGAAAAGTGGAACACATCTGATGGCCTTAGAAGGCTGTGTACATTTAAGTTTGCAGCCTACCTTATAACCTGACCAATTAGATACACATGTGTATACACACGTCTTGTTTGCAAGTGTGCATATTTAGGGTCCAAAGATAAATGGTGGGCGGGTCTACAATAAGTTCTAAACTCCCTCACAATTTGTATTATTACACCATGACACCACATCCGTTTTGTCCCAAATTTTACTATAAGCACATTTGCATGTCATCAAAGGGTGGAATCCGGTGCTTTGGGCCTCAGGGTACTCGTCAGTGAGAGGAGAGGACCTCTAATGACATGCTGTCATTCTTCTAAATTAACACGAGCTAGTGAGCCCCAGCAGCCTCCAGTATATACAAACTTACAAGGGCTGGAGGGTTGTGGTCATTGTCATCTGTGTCCTAGGGGGAGTTGAGTTGTCTGTTCAGCTTCTTTCTATTGGAAAGGAGTCAATTTATCTGAAACAGAGCAAGTTTATGACAGCAGCCCATTTCATTCACAAACATTCCATTACTGTAGAGACAGAGCGTTTCCTAGTGTACAACTAAACAAAGAAACCCAATAGTCTCTGGATTTCAAGTGGAAAAGCTATGATTCCTTGCATCTTGGACTTGGAAGTTCAGAGCTGAGCCAAGAGCTCAACAGAGGCCCCTCAAGTCAAACCACAATGTAAGGGTAACAGATCTGTATGATGACATGGTCAGTGTGATCTTGGACTTCACTGTGTCATTCATTACAGGGACAGTTTCTTGAAGTTGCATTAGTGTATAACAAAATAAGAGTGTAATGGGATACAGTCTATGCAGTAAAACCTGTATCTGATTTCTTAAATTTATAGAAAGTTTTCATCTGTTGTAAACACTACAGAACAGTAAGTCATCCCTAAGCACTATCCTGTGCTTACTTTGATTCCAAGTTTAATCGCATCTTTCATTAAAAAAAAAAAAAAAAAAAAAAGGACAGATATAACTGACCTCATGAGCACAGAAAACATACAGGGCTCAGGGGTGAAGTAATAATTCTCGTGGTTTTTCTGATAGTCTTTTGATGGTGGGTCAGGCAGTAGCAACAGTTTGCCTCTGTAAACGTGCTTCTCCAGGGACCCACGTTACATTTTCCCCTTGCTGGTGTTCGGCTTTAAGTCTTGGAGGAAGGCCCCATTGTTATGAGGACAGTTGTTGTGGCAGGTGCAGGTCCCAATGACCATCACCGGTTTCTTTATGATCTGCCCCGCGGAGCACCGGAACTCCACCTGGCTGGTTTTGGTGTTGTGGGGGGTGCAGCATCGTCCATCGCTGCAGTTGCCACAGTACCTGGGCTTGTAGGTGTGCAAGCTCGTGCAATTCTTGAACTGCAGGTGGATGGCTTTGAGTGACTTCATGGTGCGGAGACACTTTTTTCCTTTCTACGAAAGAAGACAGGGAGTGATGCATGGGATGGCTACCATTCCGCTAAGGGGCCATTTTAGAAGTATGGAATAACCTGCTCGTTGCCTGTCCCATATCCATTGCTCTTTCTTATTTGCTAACAGAATGTTAATTTTGTTTGGGCTACATGGCCAGCTAAAAGTATTTACTTCCCCAGAAGGTCTGGAAGCTTAGGACAGTCTTGTGACAAAGTTTTGGCCAATGATACATTAACCAAGGGATCCTATAAAATCCTTTGTCTTTCAAATGAAAACAGTTGTTTATTGCTTCCCACATTCATTTTCCTTCCTCCTAGAATGTGAAAACCCTGCCTAATCATGCATAGCCATCTTTTTTTTTTTTTCTTTCTCTTTAATCTTGTGGTGATAAGCTTGAGGGTAAAAACATATGCATGATAAACTTATTATCAAGCCATTATAACAGGGTTTGGTGTGTTTAGTCAAATGCATTCTTAGCTGTTATAAAGAGAAAGGGAATAAATCTGGTATCACTGTAAGTCTACTAATGTTTCACATGTTTTTCAAACACTAACTCACTTAAACTTTATCAACTGCATTCACTCATACAAGGAACAGCCATTAAAGTAAAGAATAACTGCTCAAGTTTTACAAATAAATAAATGGAGCCTCAAAGGGCTAAAATGATAAAAAAAAACAAAAACACCTATTAACTGAACTTGTTTAATTCAATGCCCATTTCTTGTTTCATATTAAAACCATAGTAAAGTCTAAGACCATAAGATTTAAGGTTATTTTCCTTGAATGAAAAGTAAGTAGAGAATTTAGTCAATATTCCAATAGTAATGATTGATGAGGAACCTTAATATTGGTAAAACAGTAAGAAATTGACACTATGATTATTTCCCACTTAGATTTCTTCACCTATTAATTTGCCACAATTGCCCACAGCTCTTGACCTTCCTAGGCACAGCCCACAGCTAGTGGCATGATGAGACTTGGAATTCTCTGAAATTAGGGTCTCTCAAACTTTATTCTGAATCAAAATCAGCTGGAGGTTTTGCTAAAACACAGATTGTTGGGCCCTAAAGCCAGTTTCTGATTCAGTAGACCTGATGTGGGCCATGATAATTTTCATCCTAACACATTCTGAGATAATGATGCTGGTCTGAGGATGACACTTTGAGAAGCACTGTCTCACACTTAAGAATCGCTTAGTAAGAACATAATGACTATTATGCTAGTAACTTTCTAGATTCCAAATAAATTTCTAGAATCTTTATGGTTTTATAAATTTTTTTTTTAAAGGTTTTTTATTGTTTTTGACAGAGAGAGAGAGACAGACAGAGAGAAGGGGGAGAGCCCAGAACAGTCTCCATAGTTACACATCATTGGTTTTTCCACATAGTTTCATCCCACAGGTGGGCACGGGGCTGCACAGGGCAGGAACTGGGCCGGGGTCTCACCCCAGTGAGAACGGAACTGGGGGCACTCCCCAGCTCAGCATATGGGTCCGATGGGCCAGGGCCAGGATTCAATTCTCGGTCCCCAGGGCTACAAAGTGAGCGCTTAACCCACTCAGCCATCCCGGCTTCCCCTTATAAATACTTTAAATATAGTAGTTCCCAATATTAAACTGGGTATAAGTCATAAGAACAAACATAAATTTTGAATAAAGAATAGAAAAAGCAAAATTTTAGAGGCATGACAGTAAAGCCTTATTTAATAAATAAGTAACAATGTCCTTAGTAATATTTAAGGGCTTCTTGTTTCCTCTTTTTTTATATTTATTGCTTAGTACATGTTCTTCCCAACACCCACAAAAAAATACAAGGTCAGCAACATCCATCTGTGTGTGTATATATGTGAGGGCTGTCCGGAAAGTATCCATTCATGTAACGGTTTTTGACAACAGCTGGATTTTTTTCTGGACAGCCCTTGTATATTTGTGTGTGTATGTGTATGTATGTATGCATATAAGAGAAAGACAGAGACAGAGAGAGACTGCTTTGTGGATGGACCTATACAACTACATTACATGTACATTAGAATCCCCTTAAGTGTAAGAAGGTACATATCATTTTAGGAATAAGTGTTTCTAGGTTTTCTTTATAAATTAATGAAAGAAACGTAAAGCTAGGATGCACTTAAAAAAGTCACATTAACTCGGCAGCCATACAACACATGCAACCACTAGGGACTCTTTTATTTTAGCAATAGATAGCCATTTTAAGTAATGATGCCTGATGTTAACAGAGTAATCTATGCCCAGTTGCCAATTCATCCTATTTACCTCATGACACCTTTGAGAAAGCACTATCTTATCAGTGACCTCATTATGTAGGAGAAGGAGCTGAGGCATAAAGGTTAAGAAAACTGCCCAAGATTCCACAGCTAGTTCACATGGGAAGCCCGGATTTAAAGCCAGGGTCGCTGTCTCAGAATTGCACCCTTAAGCATTTGATGATATTGCCTCAGTGTAGAGATATGTTAACTTTTATTGCTCAGGACTGCTTTATTTTGGCCTTGGTTTGTATAAGGATCCATATAACAGTTCAATTCAGGCATTACATTTATCTAGGGTTCTGGTAACAAGGCCTATGATGTCATCAGGAACCAATCCAAGCTTCTGATCCACATGTCTTATGCTCAGCATTAACACGCTGAGTTGATATAACACCAGCAAAAAAGGAAAAAAATGTGCTATTTTATTTGGCATATGTCGCCTTACCCTGGCAAGGGTACTAGTCCCTCTTGGCTTCTTAAAGTACTGAAAATAATTCTCAGACACCCCATTCATTTCGTCATCAACATTTTTTATCGAGAACACACTATATGTATCAGGCAGGATGCTGGCGAAGGAGGAGTAAGGCAGATATAATTCCCATTCGGTTGCTTCCTATAGATTGAACATAATGGGTGAAGGTGACTGAGGTCAGAAATGACCTCTCTAACACGACTATGCTTGATTGACAACTGAGTGGGCAGTATTTTCCAGTAATGGAAGGAGATTTGCCACACGATTCTCAACCGGGGACATTATGATAATTGTCTGGCCCCTCCCTCTTCACCTGTGGACCTGCTGTGAGTTGCTTGAAATATTCCAATCCATTAAATAAAGAAAAAAGAAGGTAAACTCACTTCGGAAACCTCTCTGCCCTTTCTCTAGGGCAGTGGTTCCTAACCTTTTCCCACTGGTGTACCCCTTTTAAACCTATTTCTATAAATTGTACCCCTTGTTCTTTTTAAGATTTATTTTATTGTTGAGAGGTGAGAGCCAGAGAGAGAGAGAGAAGCGGGTAGGGCCCAGAGCAGTCTCCATAGCTGTACATCATTAGTTGTAACACTGTTTCATTCCACACAGGTAGATGTGGAGCCATGCAGGGCAGGAATTGAAGTGGGGGTCTCCACATGGAAGGCAAGAACCTTTGTTACTCTCTCAGCGGTTACCAGTTGTGCCACAGTTCAGCATATGGGTTTGCATGAACCAGGGCTGGGATTCGATCTCTGGACCTTGCGGTTGCAAGGCAAGTGCTCAACTTGTTAAGCTATCCCAGCATCCCCCTCTTGTTTTTAAAACAGCTGTTTTTGGGGAAGCCGGGATGGCTCAGTGGGTTAAGTGCTCACTTTGCAGCCTCAGGACCAAGGATCGAATCCTGGCCCTGATCCGAGTGGACCCATATGCTGAACTGGGGAGTGCCCCCAGTTCAGTTCTCACTGGGGTGAGACCCCGGCCCAGTTCCTGCCCTGTGCAGCCCCGCACCTACCTGTGGAATGAAACTATGTGGAAAATCCAATGATGTGCAACTATGGAGACTGTTCTGGGCCCTCCCCCTTCTCTCTGTCTCTGGATCTCTCTCTCTCTCTCTGTCAAAAACAATAAAAATAAATCTTTTAAAATAGCTGTTTTTAAATACTGACACTTTTGTTCAGGGCCTATCTTAATGTAGAATAGTGGATATGAAGTAATCAGTTAAAAAAGAAAAATTACTACGCTAATAGGATAGTAGGGTTAACTCCCAGTGACATCCTAAAGCCCGGGCCCCACCGAGGCCAAGCTGCCTCCTCCGTGCTGGGAGCTTTCCTCCCGGCCCCTACCTTTTCTGTGGGCTGCTTGTGCAGCTGTTCACAGGGCCGCACGGTGCACAGCCGAGTCTGCTTCACCATCTCACACTGCGGATTCCTGTTGGTGACCCGGCTGGAGAAACCCACGCCACAGCTCTTGGAACACGCGCTCCATTCTGTGGTCTGTTCGATGCAGTTGATACTGGAATCAGAGACCGAAACTCCCAGAGTGGCTTCTGTCCTGTAGGCTGCCGGTTGGATAAAATACAGACAGACAGCTGTGTTGAATAAAACATGGGGATCCCCCAAGTGGCCCAATTTTTGTACCTCCTGAACTAGGGTATTCCCAGGGACAGAACTGGAGCTCTGTATTTATAAATCCCTAACAGGTCACGTGAGGCCGGGCACAGGGGATAGGCCTTCAAGAACTCTTTGTGGAATAACTGTAACCTGTTCTTATGAAGCTGAGTCGTTTAGTTTTAAGCATATAGAACAGCACAGCATCAACCACCATTCCATAAACGATAGTGTTCTCAGTATAATTTTAATTGGATGAGGAAGTAGAAACAACCAAGTCAAAACAGTGATGAAATCAATACTTGGCCTTGGAAAGGCGGAACTGCTTGTTTGGGTTATGCGATATAGACACTAGACCTTCGATCATGAAAAGTCCTTTCTCAACTCTGAGTGTCATGGCTTGAGGCACATCTCTTCTACGCGGTAGTTTTTCTATCTGTGAGGCACGGCTCATGATTTTTGACCTCAGAAAATTCTGCAAAGCTCTGCATAGGGCCAGTCTTTATCATCTGCCTGGTTAATGGCTTCTAAAATCGTCTCATAAAAATAAAGTGAAAAAAAATTTAAACAATAAAATATTCTCTACTGGCTCTTGAGGTTTTTTTCCCCCCTCCTAAACTATTTCCTTTAGAAGACAAAACAAAAAGAAAAGCCAAAGATCCTGAAGTGTTACTTGACCCTTTCTATAGCATCTGGAAAGGTGACATTTCTCTGTGACACTTGTCTGGTGACGTGTAGCATTCTTTAGGGAGGCAGGTCGTGAGAGCGCACAGGGAGTGTACAGAATCCACACAAGAGTGATTTCTTTTTTTTGACTCTTATCTTCGTAATGTGAATAAGGATCAAGTGGGATGGACTAAAATATAAACAGTACTTATGCACTAAGACAATCTGTCCCATTGCTGAAAAGAACCTCTGAACCTGGCAGGCTGTCTTTAGGAGAAACTGTGTGCCTACTTCAGCGTGACATGACCCACTGGATGGCAGGGGGGGAAATCTAGAATCCATGACTGAATGACCAGAAACCTGAGGCCAGTATCTCATTGCAAATCCAAAAGTGAACCTCCATGCTTCCTGCCGGCAGGTGTCCTGAATTTCTCACCTGGGAGGGCATGCAGGCCCCCTAATGCCTCTGTTTCGTTTGAGTCACAGACCCACTTTTCACAGCACTCCCCGGGCACTTCCACTTTTCTGGGAGCCGGGCAGTCAGGTTGGGGCAGGAGCAGGTCTTCGTCACAGCGGGGCACGCAGCCAATCTGCCCATCTTGGCAGGTGCACTGGTATTTGCAGCTTGGCTGGAAGGTCTCTCCACTTTGGTAAATGACCCCATCGAACACGCAGTTATCTCCTTCGATTGCTAGGGTATTGGGGAAGCAGGAGAGAGAAATACAAGCACAGAATGCCTCCGAGAAGCTACATGCTCCGAACCCCAAGTCGTTCTTTTACTTGAGACAATCTGGTTTCTTATCCATCTCATGGAGGCCTCCCAGACAGAGCAAGAAGGAACCTTTAAGACCATTCGGTCCTGCTGCCCATTTTAGGAAAGAGGAAAGAGGAGTATAACCAGAAGCAACACTCTCAAAGCCCCTTTACATTGTTCCCAATGATATAGTCAATTGTGCAAGAACCTTCTTTGACTTGCCTACCCCCGCAGCTTAGAATTAAAAAGAAAAAAAAAAAAAAGGACTTATTTTCCAAATAGGTTAACCGGTCAAAATTGGAAAAGTGTTACGATTCCTTGGCATTCCAGCCCAAAAAATCATGACTAGCGTAGAGAATAAAGTAAAAACCTTTTCCAAGCCTCTAATCCAGGGAGGCAGGGACGGCCTCCAACTAAACGGTGCCCCACGTGCAAAATAGATGCCCAGTTAATTAAGTTTCACCAGCTTGCACTGGCTGGTTGCCTGCACTTTATTTTAATCATGTTCACAGTCCAGATGGGGTGACATAGTTGTCCCAAGAGAAGAGGGGCGGCTTTGGCTCAAATAGGACAATTACAGGTGTACAAACAAATATGCTGGGCTGCATTTGTGGGAGCTGTGAGCCAGCGAGTAAGCCCAAGCTTCTATCGCCCCCAAATGTCCCCCTGGAAATGTCCAAAGGAAATGACTTCATTGGCCCTTAACTCTGCTCTGCTCCCCATCTACCTAGATTCTTCCCTAGGAAGGCGAATGATGGATGCTTCTCACCGCAGCGAGCAGGGCAAGTTTCCTCTCCGGCTTTGGGTGCACCCCAAACCCCCAAGCGCCACCCCCCACCCTGCACAGACTATGCCTGGCACACAGTAAAATGCTCCCCATACATCTCCTACTACTGCATCCTCGTTGATGTTATTTGGGCATCACCTTCTGGGAAGGGGCAAGGAGAGGGCAGGAAAGAGGGGCAGCTCCAGCCAGTGAGAGGGGGGTCCAGCGGGGCAGGGGGCGGGGTTACCCATGCAGATGCCGGTGCGCGCGCTGGGGTCGGCTCGGCGGTCGCAGAAGAGGCCGCGGCTCTCCTCGCACGGCTCCATCTCGGAGCAGCTGTCGCCGCGCTGGCGGGCACACACCAGACAGCACGAGCAGTCGTCTAGCACCGCTCTCACCCCGGGGGCGCAGGTCGGCGGCGTCTTGGGGCATTGGGTCGGGCACGGGGTGGGGCACCCCTGAGTCACAACGACCTGGGGGACAAGGAGACACCTCTCAGGAGGGGCAGCCGGAGGCGCAGCGACCCGGGGACCCCGCAGGGGTCGCCGAGGAAGGCAATGCCACCACTTAGTGGTGCGCGCCACTTACCTGTCCTAGGAGGTGGAGGAGCAGGAAAGCCAGGCAAAGGCGCTGCTTGGGCACACGGAGACTCATGCTTTGCACACTCTGCATGCTCGGGCTCTTTCCTCCCGCGTTTGTGAAATGAGACCTTCAGCGCCGTGGATTGGCCCCGCTCGCCGTCCTCCCCATCCGGCGGTGGCCTCCCTTCCCCAGCGCCACCGGCGCACGTTTTATAGCGCGCTCCAGGGACGCGCACAAGCCGGTTGGCTGCAGCGCAGGGAGGGTGGGGGGACCGGCTGGGTGGGGAATGGAATGAACCCCGGGGTTGCCATGGCAATTGGCCTTGGGTGCCGCTCTCCTCAGGGCGCGGCCCCGGGGCCTGCGAGTGCCTGTGTGTGGCGACTGGCTGGTCCCAGAGCGCCGGGAGGGGCTGGGTGGAGTCCCCAGGCCGGGACCCAGGGCTCGCTCGAGCGCGTGGGAAGAAAACGCCCGTTTCCTCCTGGAAGCCGCTTTGCCTTCCCCTAGGACTGACACGGCCACTCCCCACCGCATCTCCGCCCCGGCAGTTCCACGCGGGGCTGCAAACGTGGGGCTCTCCTGAACGGACGCCTGAAGTTTGGGGCCAGCTGTGGGGGGCTGGCGACAGGCCCAGGGATTTAGTCATAAGGGAAGCACGTGCGCGTTTGTCACCGTTTAGGGCACTGTGAATGTGTTGATAGGGGATGGGGCTGGGGGGAGATGGTAGGGAAGAAAAGAGAAAGAAGAAAGAAAGTAGAGAGGGGTGGGCGCAGAAAAGAATAAAGGAAAGAAGCGCATTCATTGTTAGGATGGGGCGTGCTATTGGCTAAATGGCAAAGGTCTTTGGACTCTCATCGTCTCAGGCCCCACTGATTCTTAAACCCCCCATTCTGCAAGTGTGTTAGGATTAAAAGCAAATTACAATAAAACAAAAATATAAGAGGCTGAGATAAATAAACACTTTCTTCCTTGTAGATAAAAACCTTGAAACACCTGTTGTATCGTGGCTGATGTATTATAAATCATCATATCTCAAAGCACAAGAGGCTTTGAGGGTTCGTAAAGTAGTTTCTGCCCAGCCATTGTCAAAACCTCAGCGAATTAGGGAAGGAATGAGGAAGGTATTTGCTTTCCTTAGTGAACCAAATGCCTCTTCCCCCCCTGGCATCCACTTTCAAAAAACGGCTGCTTGTGGGGAGGGGGGAGTGGGCACCAGATATATCGGGTTGGAGGGGGACCTGATTCTGGGAGCTGGGCACATAATGGGATGCATGGGTGATGTGATGTGGAGTTGTCCATTGGGAAACTGTCTGATTGTTACCAACCAATGTCACCCCATTAAATTTAACAATAAAATATAATAATATTAAAGAAAAAACAAACAAACAAAAAAACGGCTGCTAAGAACTCTTGTCATCTCTCAGAACAGTTTCCTCCAAAGGTGACCTTGCTTGTTGGATTTAAGGAAAAAAAATTCTTTTTTTCTCCTCTGCACATCAACTTTGCTACTGCTTCTGGGATAACTACCCCCAGCTCCTTTGAGGGCACCTGCATTGAAAAGACACTTTATAAGAAAAATTGTACAGGCTTGCGATGTAACCCTAGACCTTAAAAAGAAACAAACTGCTTCTACACCATCCATGTCCAGTAGGAAGTTAAATCAAAGGCAGCGTGTGCACGCCTGCCCCCTGGATGGTGACTTCATCTCAAGCCCCTGCAGGGTGGTTCTCTCAGCAGCTGGGACCTGCCATAATATACTTCCAAACCTCCACGGGTTCTGCTTTCTCTGCTGTAGAGCAGGCTGAGTCGGGCTCAGAGCTGAGAAGAGGTGGCATGATTAATTTGCACCATGTGTAAGACACTCATACAGCTTGGCCCAAAAGTAGGTATACGGAATATATATATATATATTTGTCTCACTAGGCTACATTTAAGGTGTCAGTAGGCTGACACAGGACATTTGAAACAGGACAGTACTGTTGCCTTCTGACCCATTTGAAACAGTGTGTCTGGTCAGCGTACCTCTGTGAAACTCTTTGGCACTTACTGGGTTTGGCTGCCAATCAAGATGGCGATTCCAGTGGGTCCTGAGATGCAAGTACTTCGATCTGTTCACCTTTCCCCTTTCATTTCTTTCTCTCCTTCCATTTCCTCAACCCAAAGGTGGCCCCCTCTGTCTCGGATAGGCTGTTCATCGATTTATATTCTTACTTCTCAGCCAACCCTACCCAGAACACCTTTAGAGAAATTCCTACATCTTATAAAGCTAACATTTTTATAAAGATGCCCCATGTTTTTATTTTTAAATCTTTTCTTGTTCTTCTAGTAGCAGACTAGAGAAATACAAAGCACAGAGCCCTAGATTAGAAAGGAAACAAATGAAGAGCATGACTAGGGTGCTGTCACCTGGGCGAACCCCATTTCTGTGCTCTCCTCTGTGCTGATGTTCTCTGTCAACTCATGGACACCCACAGAGTCTTCAGTCCTTGTTTAGCCAAGGCACACGTACTTAGCTCTCGTCACATGCCTCATAGATCAGCCTCACAGCTCCTTTATACTTTTGTGGCTCTTTTCTGAATTTTTTTTGTATGTACCTTGTCTGGGCCCCCAGGGTGTTGATAGCAAACAAGGTAATTCGCATTATATGTTAGACGAGCCAGACTCACATGGTGTCCAGTTATGTGGCTAATTTCAATCACACCCGTTTGTCTTTCCACCAGATCCCTTGACTTCTTGCTTTTCTAGAAACAATGAAGGGACAGGGAAGAAGCAGTAGTGGGAACTGAACCATTAAATATATAATGGTTAGTGTTATTCCCTTTGGAAACATTTCCCTATTGCCCACCTTTTAAAAATTTATTTATTTTTAGTGCATTTCTTAAAAAAAAAAAAAATCCAGGAGATGAAGTAAAAAGAAATTCAAGCTAGAAATTAGCTAGAAATGTGAGAAATAAGTTAACTTCTCGTCCTCTCCCACTAAATGAGATTCTTACGGGGAAACAGCCTTTTTGGGAGTCAAATAATATTTTAAAGTTTCGAATTGGAATAGAGACTATCAAGCTTAGATACTTGTACATGCCACATTCCCAGCCTCCAGAGCACCTGCCATTTCTACATCCAGCTGAAGAAAGTAAGCCGAGAAGTTCTTTCCATTGAATTTCCTATGGCTAGTTAACAGCTGGGTAGAGTAAAATCAGTCTAGCTTCACTTATTTAGACTAGGAATTGATGTCACAGCCAAAGGTACATGCATTCAGACTGGACATCAGATTAGCCAATAGCATCTCAGGCGTGCTCCACATTGGGTGATGGTAGATACAACTGACAAATGCTGGTGGCCATACAGAGAAGGGCAGTGATGTCATTGAATATAGACAAAGTCCCAAATAACTTCATATGATTGATCCTGGAGAAAGAAAAAAATTGGATTTTTTTTTTGCGTCCCTATTTCCAAATCATACTTCAGAGCCTAAAAAAGTTTATACAACCTCCCCCACCCATGTCTGAATTCTCAGCAACAAATAATTTAGATGTTTGGGAGAGGCATAACCACAGAACTGTGATGCATTTGACAATGTTAATATTCATAATGTCCAACTCATTTATTGATAACTAGTTTGTTTTCACGGCATGAATCAATGATGAATAAGATGATTTGTGCCCTCAAGAATTTTATAACCTAGTAGGAAAATGAAGGAAAAAATGACTATTGCATAAGGCAGAATGTGATAATTTTTATAAATAAATATAAACTAAGCAACATAGATACATAAAAAGGGTGAAATTAATTTATTTGCTGGGAAGAGAGTGCTGGGCGAACTCTAATTCCATGTTCATTGTTTGTCTTTTTAGTAAACCATATTTGCTTGAAGATTGACATAGAGCTGGATAATGCATGAATAGGATTTTTTTTAAGATTTATTTTTATTGTTTTTTGACATAGAGAGAGACAGAGAGAGACAGAGAGAAGGGGGAGGGCCCAGAGCAGTCTCCATAGTTGACAGCATTAGTTTTCCATATAGTTTCACTCCACAGGTGGGCGCGGGGCTGCGCAGGGCAGGAACTGGGCCGGGAGCCTCCCACATAGGCCCCAGCAAGAACTGAACTGGGGGCACACCTCAGTTCAGCCTATGGGTCGCCCTGGGCCAGGGCTGGGATTTGATCCTCAGTCTCCAGGGCTGCAAAGTGAGCACTTAACCCGCTGAGCCATCCCAGCTTCCCCATGAATAGAATTTTGAAAACTGGGGATGTGGTTTGAACAGAGACAGTGAAACAAAGGCATAAGGGTGAGAAAATTTAGGACTTACAAGTATTCAGGAAACAAAGTGTGTTTAATTTATCCAGAACAGGGAAAGGTAATGGGAAATGAGGTTAGAAAAATGGACTGCAACTGCCAACTCCTGGGAGATTCTAAATGCCAAACTGCTTTAAAGAATTATATCTATCTATCTATCTATCTATCTATCCATCATCTATCATCTATCTATCCATCCACTCATCTATCATCTGTATCTATCTATCTATCTATCTATCTATCATCTATATCAATCTACCAATCAATTATAAATCAATCAATCATCTATTCATCTATCTCTACCCACCTACCTACCAGCAAAGAATTGCATGATCAGGGCTATATTTAGGAACATTATTCTTCAAGAATTTATGCCTGAAAATGGGAACAGGTGACCAGAGTTAAGTACTGCTGTCAAGACATTTTTGTAGCAGTTTGGGGAGGAATAATGAAGAGTTGAACTTTCAGAGTTGCAATGGGAGTGGAAAGTGGAGGTTGCAAGTAAGAGATGACTTGCCTTCCATGGAGCTCTGTATGGCTGTGGAAAATCAGGGTAGAAAAGATGCAAGTATGACACCAGGTCTTGACCTTAGATAACTAAGTAGCTTGTGATAGCATTTTAGTGGAAGCTAAATAGCTCTATGATGAAACACCTCCAACAACAGCCTGCCTGGGTTCAAATCCTTAGATCTTAGAATATTTGCCTAGCCAGTCTGTGCCTCAGTTTCTTTCTCTGTCTATAAGACAGAAATAATAATGTCCTTTCTTTCTAGGATTGTTGTTATGGTAAGTAGGATGATGCATGGCCTTCCTTGTATCCCTTCTCAATGGGGTTCCAAGAGACTTCAGCTCTAACAACCTGAAGCATCCATTTTGGTGCATTAACTTCACTTTTCTGCATCTTAAATGGTACTATTATAGCATGTAACATACTCCACGGGGAACCATGGGACATCTCAGAAAGAAGAAGCCAAAAGAGACCTATTACAAGATTTCGACATGGGTTAGGTGGATTTGAAACAATTCAAGGAAGTGGGGTTCTGTTCTGGATCAGGTATTGACTGAAGCAGAGGTTAATTCCACCAGAGGTTGTATTAGTCTTTATTGCAGAAGTGGGATGAACAAAGTACAGATAGAATTGTTATCAGAGAATAAATGAGAGTTGCTCATGTTAGCTGGGTCTAGGGAAGCTATTTTTATTTTTATTTCTGTCACACATGATTCTAAAGGGGTCTTGTCAGGGAGAGTTCTCATCGGATGCTGATATTCTGTGAAATTCGCAGCAGAGGAAACTCACAGCCTAGCTGGGGAAAGAGATCAATAATCAGGGAGACTTCTCCCCACCCACCTTCTGTTTCTCATGAACAGTTTTGATTCTTTCTTTGAGATTAGTAGAAGTAGAATTATCAAAGCAAAGGCTTTTGTTTTTTGTGTGTGTTTCCAATGAAAAAAGTCCTCAAAGGGAAATGGTTTGCTGATGTGGAAGAGGTGAAACAAAAAAATGGCAGAAACACTGAAAGGCATCAAAATTGATGAGTTCAAAACTGTTTTGAGCAGTGGAAAAATGTCTCAATAGGTGTACTGCATCAAACAAGGAGTACTTTGAAGGTGACTGAAGTTGAAACATGTAAGAATAAATACACAATGTTTTTTAAAGATTTATTTTTATTGTTTTTCGACAGAGAGAGAGAGACAGACAGAGAGAGACAGAGAGAAGGGGGAGGGCCCAGAGCAGTCTATAGTTGACAGCATTAGTCTTCCATATAGTTTCACTCCACAGGTGGGTGCAGGGCTGAGCAGAGCAGGAACTGGGCCGGGAGCCTCCCACATAGACCCCGGCAAGAACTGAACTGGGGGCACACCCCAGTTCAGCATGTGGGTCTGCATGGGCCGGGGCCGGGATTCAATCCTTGGGCTCCACGGCTGCAAAGCGAGCGCTTAACCCACTGAGCCATCCCAGCTTCCCCCACAATTTTTAATAAACAAATTTGGGGTTGTTTGGGATTCCCTCTCATATATAATCAAGTCTTAATTAAAGGATTGGGTGCTGTAGAAATAGAGAATTAAGACCCAAAGTCCCCTTTTGTCAAAGAGCTTATGGTCTAGTGGGGGAAACAGCAAAACCAGCACATGCCATTAGTGCAAGCATGCCATTATAATCATATTTACTGAGTGGCAGGTGAGAGCGGTGGGCATCAGGATAGGTTTTCCAGAGAAGGTAACTTTTGAACTTTACCTTAGACCATAGGTAGGAATTCCTCAGAAGACGTCTCTTGTCAAGACATTCTAGGTGCAGAGACATTGAGAGAGGATGATATTCTGAAGCTGGAGAAAGACAGTGTGGTTGGAGCATTGTACCTAGGCTTGTGACAGGCCCAACTGGGACAGAAAGAAGGTCAGGTCTAATTTAGAAGGGTTACAGTCACAATCTGGACTTGACCCTGGGGCCAAGGGAGAAGGAAGGTCACTGAGGAGGGAGGATTCCAGTCAGGGAAATAATCTGAGTGTCTGCAATTGAACTTATTGCCTCATTATTTCCCCCTTTCCACTCATCTCTTTGTCCAAGTCAGGCCCCCCTTTTCATGTACCCACTTTCCTCAGTTCCAAGTTTACGAATTTGAGACTAAAGTCTGACTACGATAAAGGGAGGGTAGAGCAAGTCACTAAGTATTCTAGGGTCTTTCACTATACCCTTGTATCACCTCATGTCTGGCGTAGTCCAAAGCCTTTTAGCTGAGCTCTCCGTGGTCTTGTCTCCCTTCCACTGTGACCTTCATGCTGCTAACCTCCTGAAGAGCAGACCTATGATATATTCCATGCAAAAGAAAGCACCAACATTGAAGCACAACATTCAAATCCCTACACTTTTCTGTAGTAATACATGACTATCTTTCCAATGTTACTTCCCATTACATTCACGCTCTATAAAGACATCCCAACCACTACAGTCAGTAATATTGTAATAATTATGTGCAGTGCCAGGTGGGCACTAGACTAAGTGGGAGATCACCTTGCAAATCATGCAAATGTCTAACCACTATGCTATATACCTGGAGCCAACACATTGAATGTCAATTGTAATTGAAAACAAACAAACTAACTAGAAGCTGAATACACCAAATCCATACTTAATATTATAATAATCTTATTTATTTTCCCCCTCAACCTGCCATTTTTTCTACTTACTGACGTTGTTTTCTCTCATCACAAATATTATTTCTATTAAATATTTTGAACTTTATTAATTCTATTTAAATACAATCAGAAGAAATCTTTTTTTTTTCTAGTCTAATATTGTTTCATAATTAAAGTTACTTGACTAAAAAGAAAAAAAGGTACGTTATTCCATTAACAGGCTAAGTGTTTTCTCACCTCCAGTGCTTCTCCTCCCGGAATGCTCTTCACTTTGATTATTGTTATTTTTCAATATTCAATACAATATTATATTAGTTTGAAGTACACAATGCAGTGATCAGGCATCCACATCAGCTACAAAGTTATCGTCCTGATAAATCCAGTAACCATCTACCATCATACATACTTAGTACAATATTATTGACTATATTTCCCGATGCTTTACTTTACAACCCAGAACTGTTTGGTAGCTACCAATCTGTACATTTTAATCCCTTCACGTTCTTCACCCATTCCACTAACCTCTCTCCCATCTGGTACCCATCAAAATGTTCTCTGTATCTATAAGTTTATTTCTGTTACCTTATCTTCTCTAATGCTGATTCAAACCTCAGCTTCATCTAATCTATTGTTAATTCCCTCTGATGTGTTCTTCATTTCAGTTATTATATTCTTTATTTTTATGTTTTCTATCTCCATTTTTATGTTTCCCATCTTTTAGTTTAAGTTCTCACTAAGATCATTGAGCATCTTTATCCAGAATGTCGTGTTTTCTTTATGTTTCTGTACCTAGAATGCCTTTATAAGGGATATTTGTCTGAGGAATTCCTTCTTACATTCTAAGGTAAATTTCAAACATTACCTTCTTTATAACCCGTTTTTTGAACTTTGTTTCTGGCAGATTGCTTATATCCACTTTGTTTAGTTTGTTTTCTGGAGTTTCGTTGTGTTTTTTCATTTGGGCCATATTTGTTGGTCTCATCTTGGCTGGCTCCCTGTATTTGTTTCTGTGTATTGGGTAGAGCTGCTGTGTCCCCCAATCTTAGTAGGGTGGCCTTATATAGCAGGTGTTCTGTAGGGCTCAGTGGTGCACTCTCCCTGCTCACCTGAGCTAGGTGCTCCAGGTATGTCCCTTGTATGAATTGCGTGTGCCTTCCTGTTGTATAATACTTGAGGCTTGATTGCTGTTTGCACATCAGTGGGAGGGATTGACCCTCAGCCTCATGGGTTGTGAGGACTGGCCCTGAGTACAGCGGAGAAGAGCTGTTGTTCAAGAGCCGACCCTACAGCATAGGATTCACTTTAGCAGAGCTCTGTTGCTTTGGGTGTGTGGTCTGGGGAGAGGCCTTGAGGCAGGAGAGGTTTGGGGGATGGGGGACACCATGAGAAGTCTAGATGGGGCCTACTGTTCGCAGGCTCGAGCCACAAGTTGGCTTTTCTTCAACTCAGCCTTTAGCAGAGTGTCACTAGTGCCCAACCCAATATCTGCACTGTAGTAAGTGCTCAATAAATATTTGTTGAATAAATCTAGCCTTATCTGTGTTGTCTAAGCATTTTCCTTCAAATTTTCTGTCCTCTAGGTGGCACTGTTCCATAGTTTACAGAGGTGATACAGTCTTTTTGTTCTTTTTAATATTGGAAAACTTACTTAAATAGTTTCGGTCTCAATTTTCTCATCTGTAAAATGTAGCTATAATAATAACACCTACCTCATAGGTAGTTGTGAGATTTTAATCAAGTAAAACACGGGCAGGGTTCAGCTTTTGACGTAATCAACCAATATCTATTACCTAATGTAATGATTAATTTCATTGTTGTTACGAATATTATTTCAGCTTATGATATTTACCCCCATTTGTATTATTGTCTTGCCCAGAAATCTTTCAATTTATATTGGGCACTTGTAATTTGGAGGACAGCAAACACCCATGTTCCACGTTTATTTTATCCTCAGTCTTCATTCGAGAAACTAGCCCTTTCTAATTCTGAGTCCAAGTGTTGTGAATGGGGTGCCCACTCCCAGCCACAGGGTAACAGCCCTGGAGACTTCCACCAATATCTTTATTTCATTGCCCGATCGTAGTGAGTCAGGGTGTCCAACCGGAGCTAGTGGGGTGTGCAACAATTTGGGACTTTCTCTCTCCTCTATAGGAACTATGAGAGGAGACCATTGCTTGTCTTCAGAACAGCATGAGGTGAGGCCATGAAGTCTGTATATATGGAAGTCATTGCTGCTACAAGGAGACCTGAAAGGATCAGGCAGAGAACAGAATGGAGCGATGCTTAAGGATGAGGTGCTGGCTGATAGGATATTCTTAAGACCCTGGATCCAATCCTGCCTGAACTTAGTTATAGTATTTCTGATATTTTCTATCATGTGAGCTAACACATTTTATTTATTGTTTAAATTTGTTTAAGTTGGGGTTTTATTACTTGCAATATCTTATACAATCTTAACTGATGACAATCTTCACTGAGAATGGGATTTGTCTACCTTTTGTTAATCAAATACATACTGGCAGAAATAGAATGATACTTCTGATATCTTATGTAGAAATTTCATTACTAGAATAATCAATGAATGCTATGCCATTAAGTAGTACATAAATTCATTTTTTCCCATTGTAACTAAACTGCAAGACAATATGGTCTTTTGTAAAATTAATGACTCAATAATTAAGCTGTGGTTTTCATGGCTATTACTAGGCAAATTATATTTTTTACATACAAATTAGTCTTTATTTTATGATTTGTTTTACTTTTAAATATGAAACAAGAACATGACAGAAATCTATTGTTATTCAACTAGTTATAAAGCTAAGCTAAACTTTTTGTTATTTATTACTTATTATTTAATTTTATGTATCTACTATACCCAAATTTTGAAAGATGATAGTTTTTATTACTCATAGAGGGAACATTTAAAGGGGAAGAAATTTTAGAATCAGAAGTGGTTTACAATCTCAGCTCTGCTTCTTGCTCGTTCAATGAATTTGGACTAGTTATTTAACTCTGAGCCTGTTTGTTACTGTTGTTATTATTGTTTTTTACAAATTGGAAGTGAGGATAGAACCTTTTAGAGAGAGATATAGTGGGGATAGTCTGAGACAGCATATATAAAACTCCCTAGTGTATATTAAAATTTCTAAAGGCTCATAACAGTATTATTTCCTTTTTCCAATTAGAATACTTAGATTTGTTTCCAAAAAGGTTCACTAAGAAGACATGCCAAACAGATATATTGTTCTTTGAATTAAAAATATTAAATTTTTTTTTTATTAACTAATTCCTAAGCACTCCATGAGAAGGAGCTAATGTGTATTTAGATTTAATCTTGTTCAATGCCAATTTGATCAGGTTTAAGAATTACTTGACATAGTAAGTATATCTATGGATGATGATAGAATCGTCCATATTTCTAAGTGTGCTATACATTTAGAATTACAGAGGCCTTAGAAAGGCATTGAATCCCTCTTCTGTCATAATATCCATATATCAGTATATGGTTCCAGTTCCACTGGAGAATCTTGGCTTCATGGTTTTGTTTATTTTTAATTTATTTTTAAACTTTATATTATTTTGTGTTGCTAGCTGTGTAGCTCATAATAAGGAAATTGAAAAAATATGTGTGTACTCATGCTGCAAATTGTGACCTCTTCATTTAATAGGAGATGAGAGAGAAGGAGCTCCCCCTTTGTTTTATTCTTATTCCTGAAGTGTTCTCAACATTTGGATCCCAAGTTTGAAGAAAGAGTTTTGGGCTTCACAGTGTTTTTGTACAAATCTCTTGAATGGTTTTCATGTGAAATAAATTTTGCTTCCTTCTGGATCTCAGTTCTAACTTTGACAATCAGAAACCATTTTAAAATCTCCCAATTACATACCCTGTCCAATGTCTTGATGGCATGACCTTCTCATGCCAGTTGGATCCTTCCTCAGTTCCCAGCTGGAGAGGGAGCCGAAGTAGCTAAGGAACCTTCTTAAACAGAGGGATAAACATATCCAAGTTTGAATTTGTCTGAGTACTGGTATAATTACATGAGTGACTTCGCTATCCTTTTTTGTTTGTTTGTTTTGCTTAAGTTGAATTCAGGAGGAAGAAATAAGCTCCTGAAAGCTAGTGAAGACAAAGTAAGATAATAAAACACTATTGTCTGAGATGTCACTTTATATGTAATAATAGGCACAATATATGAGGAAGAGGCAAAACGGTCCATGGTTAGAAGCACAGGCTCTGGGGTTGCCCTGGTTTGAACCCAGATCTGTCACTTATTAAGTGTGTGAAGTTGGGAAGCAGCCTTCCTACGCGCTCCTGCGAAATGGAGAAGAAAAACAGGACCTACCTCATGGATTCTTGAGAGCAGAGAAAAAGGTAAATCAAATAAATGTACTTCGAGCAGTGCCTGGCATATTGTAAATGCCCCAAATGTTAGTTTTGGTGATTTAAAAAATAGATTTATTTTATTGTTTTTGACAGAGAGACAGAGACAGAGAGAGAAGGGGGAGGGCCCAGAACAGTCTCCTTAGTTGTATCTCATCAGTTTTTTTGACACAGTTTCATTCCACACAGGTGGGCGAGGGCCACACAGGTTGGGAACCGGGCTAGGGGCCTCCTGCATGGGAGACACACCCCTGAGAGCTGGGGGCCAAACTGGGGGCCTCCTACATTGAAGCTTGCCCTGGCAGGAACTGAACTGCTCTCCCCCCGCCCCCTCCACCCCATGGGAAGCACAACCCAGTTCAGCATATGAGTTCACATGAGCCATGGCCGGGACCAAGACTCCATCCTGGGACCTTGGGGCTGCAAAGCAAGTGCTCAACTTGCTGAGCCATCTCGGCTTCCCCAGTTTTGGTGATTATTGTTGTTTCTGAACATTTAATTTAACAACGCTCTGAAGAGAAATTTC